>JAQFYG010000045.1:0-64506 GCA_034694325.1 Entomobrya corticalis
ACAAGAAGTTAGCACTACCTGGCTAAATTGAAGTGGCTTTTTACATATAATTAATACAATACTGCTGCGTATGCACAGTTATAATATTGGAAAGATGCCTGTTTAAATTCAAAATCATGAAAACCCTCACACTCTGATTGCATACGTTTTAAAAGTCTAAAATGAAATGTTGCCAGTCAACAAAATGTCATGTCAAATCTAATGATAAACTCTCATAATAGACCATTATACGTATAGATACATTCTGCATATAGAAGAACCATTACAAAATCGGTTTTCGGATCATGAGGGTATTTTCTTACACCCATCACTATACACCTATTCTTCTTCCTTACTACTACTTAATCTTGTCGCATCCTGTGTGTTTCTCCGATTTTTTGCTTATTTTTTCAGAACAGGAAGTAAGCGGATCATGTTTTCTATGAATATCTCGCGTGGTGATAAAAATAGCCTGTTTTGTAGAGATGAAGTTGACGATCATTCCTTTTCCTATTCGGTTTGCTCCTTCAGCACCACTCAACTCCATTCTTTCCGTTTGCAACGATGGTGACGATTATATGATAAAGAGGCAGTTATTTGAAGATGAGATGAGAATGATGATAATCGCAATGTGTACTGAACTGAAAAAGAGAGAGACAGGCAACAAACCAAAATAAACAAGTGACTTTGCACACATTTTTCAATTTTCGATGTAGATCACAACAAAATAACAACCCAGTATTCACTGCGTGGCTATCCGGCTAAGTAAGCAGACATTCCACTTGATCTCCTTCATTTTTCTTTTTCTACTCCACTTGCTAAATTATTTTTTAGATCAGCAAAAGTCACAAGCAGTATTTGAACCTTGTATAGCAAAAAAAATAACTGATTGCTAATTATTGTCCCTCCGAAAACGAAACGGTGACATTTACTTTAGCGAACGATACAGCAAATTTCAATTTTATTTGGAGACGCATTTGAAGTGTGAATGGCTGAGAACGAGTGGTTGAGCTCTGAGGAGAGTAGAAAAAACAACTTTATTGTTGCGAAATGTCAAGATTACCAGGAACGGATCTGTGTAGGTTTGTATGGATGGAGGAGGAGATGTCTGTTCATTTTAATGGGCGTTCTTCTCCTTCTTGTCGTAATCAACCTGTGTCTCACTCTCTGGATGCTGAAAGTCATGGAATTTTCTGCTGTAAGTTTTGCATAAAGAAGTACAAAAACTTTTACATTAAAAATTTTAAAATATTTTTTTAAATGCACATTTATTCCACTGTAGAATGGCTTGGGTCCTTTAAAAGTTCATGGTGGAGGGGTTGAGATGCACGGTGAATCCATTGTCATGGATAAGCTAATTGCGTCAAAAATCGCTTCAAGGAGTGGGCAGCCCTTGCACGTCGAGTCGACGAGAAACATCAGTCTTTTAGCTAGAGGCAAGGATGGCACTGTTCACAATCGATTATTTCTGGGTGACGATAAGCTGGAGATTTCTGCCTCATCAATGAGAATCCTGGATCCTAGAGGAAGGCTCTTATTTTACGCTGATCGAAAAGAAGTGCTCGTTGGTGCAGAGTTGTTAAGAGTTACGGGAGAAGGAGGTGCAGTATTTCACGGATCAGTTCAAACTCCACTGGTAAGACCGGAATTTGGAAATGAGCTTAGATTGGAGTCACCAACAAGAAGTCTTAATGTATTTGCACTTCATGGTGTCGCATTGGAGTCTCGAGCTGGAGATATTACTGCCACTTGTCTGAATGAAATCAAATTGCAGTCAAAAGCAGGCTCGGTAGGTCCATTACCTGCATAATGTAGTTTAAACTATGAATTTGGGGTAAAGTGAGATTATTTTTAAAGTAATTGTAATTCTTGTTTCGCAGGTGAAACTGGATGCCCCAAATATATACTTTCCAAAGCTGAGCACAGCAAGTCCATTTGAGGAAAAATTACCAAGAGCAGGGGCAAGTGTCTATCCGACTTCAACGGTTACCCGAACAACGAGACCGGAAGTGTACCAAGTGTGTGTTTGTGGAAAGGGAAGGGTATTTTTAGCGCCACCTGAAGGACCTTGTGTTGCGGACAGTGATGTGTGTCGATAACGTACTTTTACGAATGAAAACGTGTTTTTCCTTGTATCATTTTGTAAATTGCTATTAAATTTTCTAAGATAAAAATAAAAAACACTTCAATGTGCACTTTTAAAAATTAGCATCAAAGTAAATACAAAGTTTCTTCTTTACGTATAAAATTAATTAAATATCGTGTACTCTTATACGACCTAGAATTAGACAATAGATGTTTTCTGAGAAAAATTAATTGTTTTGTTTCTTACTTTCCAGGTACAAAACAATTGGATGTTATTAACATATAAAAATTTTAGGTTTTTTGTTAGCATTTACAACAGTTGGTTATTGCCTAAATGTTTTAGATTTTTTAAAGTTTAGTAAAGCTAAAACAGTCGCCACCATGGCGTCTCCTTCTACTTTTATTATTACCATAACCTTAACGCAGTTGCAGTGGGGTTCAGTAGTATATTGTCTGAAAGGAGGTTTAAGAATTACTCCTGATGCAGAGGTGGAATTAGAGTCGCCTATTGATCCACTCAGAGAAAATAACGGAATCGGTAAACCTACCATTGAGAAATACTTATCGAGGCGTAATATTGAAGAGGTAAATTTTTGAAAATCATGACTTTTTAGTTATGGTACGTAATAATTTAAAAAAATTAAAGGCTATTTTTATGTCATTAGGAAAGACCAATCGTGATTGACCCAGACGGTAGGTATCCTTGTTGTTATATACATCTTTGAACAAGCTTGTGCACATTTCTGTGATATTTATTTTTACGCAGGAAAATATGTTCACAGGAATCGTTTGTATTCACAGGAATGTAGTGAGTCTTTACTAATGACCGAAGTGAGATTAAACAAAGTTATCTCTGTCGCACCCGATATTTTGGAAAATGGGGGAATAGCTTGCCACTGGGAAATAATTGTAAGTTGAAAATTATCTTGACAAAATGTTCTTTACTTACTCGTATAAAATCTTAATTTGTCAGGGAAGTGGAAACTGTGTGCCGATAATTTCGTGTCCAAATTTTACTTTGGCTGAGCCTGAGCCGAATAGCACTGAGAATGCGGACGATGGGGAAGATGGGGATGAGGAGAAGGTTAAAGAGCCATGCATGTTTGAGTACCTTGAGCTTACAGACGGTTCCTATGGCTACAAGAAATACTGCGGTGTGGAAGGTCCTGTGAACGTGACGACTGCTCGCTATCGAGATCTCTACGTGACTCTTCAACTAGGCGCTGCTGGTAATGCCAAGAATAGGGTTCTTGACTGTGTGGTTGGCTGCATGGATGAGGGGGACGAAGGCGTAATCTACTTGGAGGAAAACTCAGAACCTGAAACCGAAAAAGCGTGCAGTTAATATTAATTAATTAATCCAATAATGAAAAACGCTGTTATCAATTAGCCACATTTCCACAATAAATGCTAGTCTGTTTTTCATAGAATGTGGTCGCAAGTCTCCGTCGCCAACCCTGAGAAGAAAAAGAGAAGCAGCTGACAACGAAACTAATTACGAAGCCAAAAGAGGCGAGTTTCCCTGGATCGCTGCGTTGGTCGCTTCCGGGACACGGAAGCCATTCTGCGTCGGTTCGATAATTAACGATAGATTTATCCTGACATCCGCACATTGTCTCAAAAAAGATTTTGCAAATATCAGCAACGTTGAAATTCTTCTCCATCCGCATGAGCTGAATGTTACCAGAGCGGTAACGACAATGAATATAATGCCGTTGCCACTATGGACTATTGAGGAACTGAAGGAGAAGGATGAGAGGGAATCATCCTTAAGATACACAGTGTCCACATATTTTGTGCATCCGCTCTTTGTCAGACAGTAAGCTAAAGTAACCCGATTTCCAAATGGGAAAAGTCTAGTTAATCTAGTTAGTTTTTCTTTCTAGAATCAATGATTTTGATGTAGCCTTGGTTAAACTGGATCGTCCAATCGACTTTGAAGAGTTAAAAATTGTTGCCCCGGTCTGCTTGCCGGACAATGGTCAATGGGACCAGACGAAAGAGGGCTCCACTGCTGTGGTTTCTGGTTGGGGTTTAAAAGCTCAAGCTGAGTCAGAAAATTCTAGTAGTATTTTGACTACGCTGAAAAAGCAGACAATTGAAGTGTACATGAATTCTGAGTGTAGCGAAGCATTTGATTGGAGATTTTCCCGCAGAATGCTGTGTGCTGGACATATAGAAGGTAACCACTCCTGTTCCGGTGACGGTGGAAGTCCACTCATCGAAGAGAAGACAAAAAGCGTGTGGGAACAAATCGGCTTGCTCGCGTATGCAGCAGGTTGCGTTTCCAAGGAAGGACCTGCCTTGTTCACAGACGTTCGACGTATGATAAATAACTTGAGATATTTTCCCAATTTTCAAATATTTTATATTTACAAAAATATATTCATCTTATTTCTGGTTAATGTTACAGAGGTGGCTCAGTGGATTAGATACGTGAGTACAAAGGAGGGAGCTGTATGGTGCTCAGGTTGAGATATTTGTGGTTGTTGTCCTGGGAACGTTAAATCCCGTCATTCATACATTATATCCTATTATGAGTGAACAGTTCGTCCACTTGGAAATTATTGTTTTTGATACTTGACGTAAGGAAGAATGCCAATATTTACCAATTCACTTTTAATGTATTAATTTCTTGTTAAGTTTTCAAAGATTGACAGGTGGAATTAAATTGGAATTTATAAGATGACACATGACACATTTATTCAAAGTGTTATAGCTTTTTTGTTGTTACTTATCATCAAAGGAAATTTTTACACATTTCACTATTCAACTTTTGCAAACGCAAGCAATATCACAAACTATTTTGCATACAATTTTGCAAGGAATTTGAATTAAGGGACAAAATGTTAATGCCAACATCAGGTTACAAGCAAATGGCAGCCATTTTTCTCCTTTTTGAAAATTGTACACTACAATTTCTTCAGGAGTCCAGCACATCCTCTCCCTTTCCAATATTAGACGCTTACCTGGAGGTCCTTATAAATGGAAAATGTGTAAATTGTGGCCAGCAACTCAGCTATTTGTATTCAGCAGGCCGAGCAGGTGGCATTGAAATAAAATTTAGCAACATATTCGGTCCATTTTTGTCGGGTAACTTTAGTAGATACATTTTGATTTTCACAGTGTCTCGTTTCTCTCCTGTTTGTTTCGTCCACGTGCCAATATCCTTCAATAGCAATGATCCCAAAAAATCAAGCTTGATTCATACGTACCACCGTTTTCTAAGTGAAATAAAAGTTGGAGTTAAAGTACCTTTCAACTTTCCCGATTATTTGGTAATCATAATGGCTCCATCTATTGGACCTCCTGCTATTGAACTTGATAGGATGAATTACAAATGGAAATTCCCTTTAAAATTAATCGTTGCTAATACCAATAGTAACGGTGACAGACTGATGCTGTATATTCCCCGTCTCGCATACTTGAAACATTCGACTGGAATTGGTTATAAGTTTCCACTTCAATTGTCATTGCTTGCCGGAATCCCACTTTCTTTGGAATCGCTTACAGACACATGGCTTAAAATAAATTCCGACTTAAATTTACCAGAGCAATCACTATCTGAGAAACAGGGATGCCCTATGCCTGAAATACAATGTGATTTGATTTCATACATCAGCAAAATATATTGGAGCTGGGACACCGATAATATGGTCACCCCTGACCTCACACGAATTTCTGATGTCGATGAGGCAAAAAAGTGTATTTGGACACAGATTTGTCGCTCGTTTAACTGTTCTTCTTTTGGGAACCAATTCACGGACATTGCCACATATTCCAGAATCTACTCCAAGGAATATTCTTATCTAATGTCGGTTGGAGGTTCCTATTTTGCATATCGATATGCCACTTTCATAAGTTCAGAAGAGCTAACAAAGGATCTCAAGATCACATTCATTTTTAGTTCATTGTCAACTTACGAATGGTGCGAATTAGTCAGCATAATAACTATAATGACAATGGTACTAGTAAAAACAGGAGTCAAGTGTCCATTTGAATGGCTTCTGGTATCAGTCCTGGAACAGGGTGACATTTCCTGGAAAACAGTCGGTAAAAATAATTGGCTTATCATCATCACTTGGCTCTACACAGGTTTTTTCTTACGTGCCTTATTTTCATCAAGATTGTTAGGGGCTTTATGTGTTGGCCCAGAGGCTCCTTTTAACATTCCAAGGTCATTTACGGAGCTAATCAATATGAGTACACCACAAATAAATATTTTGGGAGAGAAAAGTCTCATGGGAAAAATGAATTTTAGTATTTTTCATGAGCTAGATTCACATCTATTAGAGGACCAAAGATCATTTAAGCACAACGATTCCGTGAGTATGTTGCTTATAGATCGAATGTTGCTTTTACATCCCAAAGGAACATTTAATTCTACTCATTTGAAAAATATTTTCATGGACAACGCTCCAGTTCAAATCACCAAGGCAAATGAGATTTCTATGGAGGAATATGCTTTTGGAGACATAACAATTCCCGATGAAAAAGTTATTTTGAAAAATCTGGGACACTTTAGTTTAATTTATAGAACAGTTCCAAATCTGTTACTAGCGCCTCAGCTGAATTTGTATCTTTTGTCCTTGCTGAGAGTCTTTGGAAATTTTAAAATGTACCCAGGACTGGAGGAGATATATAGAGAGGTCAGCTATTGGTATTCTATTGAGAAAAGTTTTATTTTGCAATTAGTCGAAAGAAAGATGAGCCAATTCGTGGAAGCTGGGTTGGAAGAGAGAATCACGTCATTATACCGTGCCTATATCGCACTTCATTTTATGAAGGAGACAAATAGTGTTGGCGGTTTTAATAAAACTTGGAATTTTATGCGATTTGCTTGGTCGTTGAATAATTGGATGGGTGATGGTTATGGTGCCACAAATATAAACGACGATGATCAAAGTAAAATGGAATTTTCATCGTTAGAGGATCTCTGGCTTTTTATTGTTGTGATTTGGTTAATGTCTGTGGGAATGATGCTGGTAGAAATATTGGTTAAAAAACTGTCATCTAAGATTCGAGAGAACGATTTTAAATTGATGTTGGCTGGAATTGGAAAAATAATATCTAAATTGCTATAATACTTGTTAATGTGTATTTCAATAATGTTGGTGCTTATATTTTTAAATCCATGAAAGTGTTTTTTTGTTATTATGAATAAAAAAAGATGCATGTTGCAAAACGGGGCAAATTGGAAGATAAGCATTAATGACCCAACCCGACCGGATTTGAATTGAAAAGAAGAAGAGAGAATATATACCATGTTTTAATAATGATGCATTGATCTCACTTTTGATTATTAAAATAAATACCTACAAAGGCATATAAAATTGATTGACAGTCTGTAAAGAAAGAAAAGTGAAATGAAATTTCGTGCATTTTTACTATCAAACAGATAGGCAATTTTCCATTTATCTTATCACTGTCAGCATATCTCATATATTCTCATATCACATACATTAATGTATATTTTCTCTCATATAATCTCTGTCTTCTTTCAACCATAACCTTGCTTTTCGTTATTTTTACATTTTCATAAATAATGATAATTCGAGTGATGGCGCAATACAAGCAGTGACAGGTAAGGTCCATTTGTGAATGAAATTCGGGAATGGAAAATTCGCATTAGTTACAGAACAGCATGAGTTTTTGAGAAAAAAAACACTGGATTCGTAATGCAATTTAAGGAATTTGACTACAAAAAAAACTGCCTGTTCACTACCACGACTGACTGATTGACTGACAGGCTGCCAATTTAATTTGTTTCAAAACAAATTACGATAGCGTAAATTAAGTTAATTCGCAGATAATCGACTAATTATCTTCTCACCTTCATTCGTATTGATTATCCACTTTAATCAACATTGAATTTAAAATGTTTCAAAAGTTAGTTCATAAGTTGAGCTGTAGGAAAAAAGTAGCAAATGTACAACTTTTGATCAAATTCTCAAAAATATGAATTTGTCGACAAACTTTTCAGTACTCTGTGTACTGATCATCCTCACGTCGAATCTTGCAGAAGGGAAACCATCTGCTAAACTGCAGTGTTCTAATGAGCAGCATAGACCAAGATATCATTTCAGTCCAGAAGCTAATTGGTTAAATGACCCGAATGGAATGATATGGTATGATGGAGTTTACCATCTCTTTTACCAGTATCATCCTGAGTCAACGGTTAGTATTTTTTATAAACAGCCATGATTTTCATGTGCATTCAATATATAATAGTTTAAATTTTTGCAAACAGATCTGGGGACCCATGCATTGGGGTCATAGCATATCCTCAGACATGGTCACTTGGCAAGAGCTACCTATCGCCCTTTATCCTGACGAACACGGGACAATATTCAGCGGAAGTGCGGTACTTGACTCCAGAAACACTTCAGGTTTGCAACCTCCGAATTCTAACAGCGATCCTCCAATCGTGGCAGTTTACACGAGTGCTGGAGATGGACAGAGGCAAAGTATAGCGTACAGTTTGGATAAAGGAATGACATTCCACAAATACGAAAAGAATCCCGTATTGGCTGATCCCACTCGGCCAGACTTTCGTGATCCTAAAGTACATTTCAATGAAGAATCAGGCAGATGGATTATGTCCCTAGCGGTTGGTGATAAGATTGAATTCTTTTCATCTCCGGATCTCATTTCCTGGTCATTGGACAGCGAGTTTGGTTCAGATCCTCCAGAAGGTGGTCATGGGGGTGTTTGGGAGTGTCCAGACTTGGTTTCTTTTGATGTTGAAGATGCTGAAGGTGTAAGAAGGAAGTTGTGGGTCCTAATTGTCAGCATTAATCCCGGTGTAAGTGTTTTTATTATTTGAAAACTGTTGAGATCAGAGGATTTCAATGTAGTTTTGGATCTTGTTTCAGGGTCCTAATCGAGGCTCAGCAACGCAATACTTTGTTGGCAACTTTACGCGCACCGGAAATGCATCCACATTCTCCACTTATCCATGGTCACCTAACCAGTGGCTTGACTGGGGTCCAGATGATTATGCTGGAGTTACGTTTTCCAATGAACCACAAGGTCGGCATATTTATATGGGATGGATGAATAATTGGGCGTATGCAAACGACCTCCCCACCGCCACTTGGCGTGGTCAGGTTACACTTCCAAGGAAAATGGACATAATTGCACTAGACCCCAGTAATGCCAGAGATCCCGGCTACAGAGTTACTTCCACTCCTGTTCCAGAATTGGATTCTCTTAGAAATCCTGATCAGTATCTCGAAATTAGAGAGTCGATCACAATCCCACCTCAGACGGTAATCTCTGTCACCGACCAAGCCAATTTCTCTACTCCACTTATGGAACTTGAAGTCACTGTAGAAATTCAAGGTCAGCCTCAATTCTCTGTTTGTGCTCATAACTATGTTGGAGAGGAATCATGTTTTGGATACAACGGCACTCAAAATTGGTACCTAGACAGATCAAAATCGGGTAATGTTGGATTCCACAATGAGTTCCAACAAACACTTCATGGTGTCGCTAAAAGAGAAGTTACCACTGAGCAAGTAGTGATCCGCATGTATTTGGACGTTTCCTCCCTGGAAGTTTTTGCAGATGGTGGACTGACTGCAATGACAGCCTTACATTACCCCACGCAGCCATTTGACAAAATTTACATTAATAACTGGAGTGCTAATGGAAGTGGTGTAAATCTTAAAGTTAGCAAGGTTAACCTTTGGGGTCTTCGTTGTTGGTTTGAAGATAAAATTTCAAAACATTGAACATTTCAATACTTTATGTAACATTGAAAGGGAAATAAAAAACAATACACAATGGAATTTTCTTTCTTTATCTCCATCAGTGTCATGTAACATGACGTTTTGTATTGTGCATAATATGCAGTAAAATAATCGTAAACATTTGATGACGCATCGAACTGTAAGTACACATGTAAACGTATAACGAATCAAAAATGAGCTCAATATCAATATAGTAGATTTGCTTTATTGCGCTATATAAATAAAAACAAACGATTTTGATAAAATAAAATATAAAAAACGTACATAATTGGGTGATTCACTGACATAATTTAGCTAAATTCATAATATTAACACAGCATGGAATTAAATGTTATAAAATTAAATTGCAGCGCAATTCTGCTTATTTCTAGTACTTGACGATCAGTTATCGTTTTTGATGCACGACATATTTTCAATTAACCTCCCCATTTAAACCAATAATTTTGGAATGTTAAAAATGAGGTTCAGAAAGATGACATGCCGCCCATTTGCTAAAATAGGATTATAGCGTCAAGTGAATCATTATAGCATTGCTGCTAGAGCATGTATCACAATGCCCCTAAAGTTAACTCATCCTTGGGCTTGGATTTTGTACCTGGCATATCCCATACTGTCGAGCCTTCTAGGTAATTACACAAATTCAAATAGGCCGACAGTAAATCAAGATGTTATTGTGGAGCTAGCGATTGTTTGTGACAAAGAATTTGGAGAAGTTTTCCAAAATGACCATCAAAAGATTTTAGAGTATTGGACCGTGTTCCTTGCTGATCTCAGCTTGCGTTTTAAGACATTGCCCAGCAGCAACATTTCTTTTCTTGTGACGTCGATCACTGTGATGTCGGTACTGATTTTAAACAAAATTAAAGAATCTTATCTTTTTATTTCTTACACAAAACGCAAGTCATTATTTTTTCTTTCTTTTAATGTACAGTCACATGAAGACCAATCATTTATTGAGAACGTTCGAAGTGAAAACGGAACAGTTAAATTGACCTGGGTCATATCCGAATTCGCCAAATGGGCACACAAGAAAAGGGACAGCCTTCCAAAGTTTGATGTTGCCATGGGAGTGACTGCTGCTCCACTAGATGGCTACACAGTGGGAGTGGCTTACGGAAAAGGGGCGTGTTTACGAGACGATGTAGATGAGGGAGGGAAGCACGTGAGTGTTGTGGTGATTTCTGACAGAGGAACGTGGAGTGTTGGTGCTGCTGCGCATGAATTAGGACACCTGTACGTTCATTGGAAACAAAATCATTCCAAAAAGTGTTGCTTTAAAAATATTTTTGTTTATAGATTGGGAGCTCAGCACGATGCAGAAGTTGAAGGATGTAATCAGACAGGTTTTATTATGAGCGGAATGGCTCCCGAAACACAATATTTTTTCTCGGCCTGCAGCGATAGATTAATCGCAAAGTTTCTCAAGACATATCAATCGGACTGTCTTAAAAAGCGTAGTCATCTTCCCGAGGAAAATGAAACTACACTTGTTCTTCCCACTTCTGGGGCAAAGCCTCCATCAATAAAAGAACAGTGTCAACGTCTGCTTAAAATCGAGGACGCGTACGTTGACATGGGAAGGTCAAATTGCAAGCAAGTTAAATGTGCTCGATGGTTTAGAGCAGAGGGATACATAAGTATTCGGGACCTTAATCCTGTGGATGGATCTCCATGCGGATTGGATAATAAAGGTGTTGGCAGTTGTTTCCGGGGAATGTGCCTGCCTATTGGATTCCTCATTGAAAACATTGCAAGTGGAAAGTGTCTTCGTCAAGAGAATCCTTTGAAGCTTGAAGATCATTTGGTGATGTCAGATTGTAAAAATTCACCTACATTACTGGACAAATTTTTCATTTTTGATGGAAAATATCTCGCAACTCCATATTCAATTCAAACCTCAATGGGTGTGGAAAATGGGATTAAATGTGTACAAATCGGCGAAGGAGTTGCAAACATTAGATTTTTTCAATGCTCTGAAAATACTGCCTCCATTTTCCAGTTGAAGCTGATGAATGAAAGCGGGGTTTTGTTAGATGACAATACTGGAAAATGTATTGGATATAATAGTTTGTCTGATCAAATAATGGCATATAGTAATTGTAGCAGAAATGATTCTAGAATGTTATGGAAACTGGTACAAGTTTTTGGAAATAAGCAGTTGGACGAGGAGCATGCTTTGGACATAGAAAATATCTATCGTAAGCAAGCTAAAGAATGGTCTTTGGAAGAGTATTGGGGGTATATTCTTATTGCTTGGGTTTTAGTTGCCATGGGACTGGTTATGACCTCGCTGTTAATTTCGTGTCAATGTCGGACTCGTCAACAAAGTAATGTCAATAATGTAAATAGAAAAGTCACGGATGGTGGGAGTTCATTTGAGCTGGATAAATTAACCACTTTACAGAATGAGTGAATTTTTAGTTTATTATGGGGTAAGACAGGGAATCGGTAACGTTTTTTCCACTGCCAAATGACGTGTACGCTTGCTAACAAATTAATTTAGTGTTCAAATTGAAAACGAAAATTTCAAGGTCGCATTGAAATAAAGTTGTTGATGTCGTATCTCTATTTAAAATTGAACGATTTTGTATTTTATTTCACACTTTACTATTGTATTAACCGATTTATAACATAAGTATTTTTAAAATATTGTATGCAAATTAAACCTTTAAAAATAAATTTAAAAAATTAATCAGACTTATAATTGTGTAAACCATTTTTAAATTTGTTTTCTTCATGAGTTCATTAGAAAAGCATGCAACGTATTGATTTTTTATATAGAAATGTAACTTTTTATCCAAAATAATTGGCAACTCAAGTCTACTAAAATTATACCTAGGTCAATCATGTTTTGTAAATAATGCAGCATGATTGCTTGCTTTATGTACTTTGATCCCCACTAAACTGAAGAAGAATTATAGTGAAGGTAACGACCGCACTAAACAACTGAAAAAGATCCCATAAGTACTAACAATTTAGCAATTATATTATTTGTTCCAAATTAAATTGAAACTAAAGATGAAATATAGCATTGCGCAATTACGCTGATTACATACCTGCGCCATGAATTTGTTGGTGACAGTAAAGCACTCCATTCCTTGAACTCCTAACGGATTTTGGGTGATTTCAACAAAAACAGCGAACAATTTATCTTCATTTTGTCCATTACCACGCTCTAACATCCACTCACGTATTTCGTCAGTCTATTACATAAAAATTATAATATCCAATCAAATTTCATATTTCACAGTAAGCTACTTTTTAAATGAGGTAATCAATCACCTGGCTTGGAATCTCTGCTGCAATCATAATGATAGCAGAATACAAACCCATCGTCATCCAAACAGCGAACGAATTCAAATTCCAGACTAGTAAAACGTTGATCATATTGGCCACAAAAAATGTGGGAGCGCAGACTATGCCAATGGCAAACATGACCGGTCCAATAATTTGGTTGATAGCTTCAAGAAACTCCTGGAATGCCTGGAACCCTTGCATTACCTTAGAATAATTCATTTCCTCTTCCAAAAACACCCTCAACTCCCACGCATTTTTAAAGGCGACAAGCTCCCCAGCCAAGCACAAAAGAATTGCAAAGGCTTTCACAAACTTAAAATACATGGTAAAATCCAAATATAGGGCAGCAAAGGAAACCTCGAGTCTACTCATATCTGCAAACTTCTTACCAGGTTGTTCCCCCAACCAGAGCCCTCTGCGCATCTCTTGATAAAAAACTCCCAAAAAGGTATGGCGAAAACTGGTGTCGGGTTCGCTTACCCGATTAAAAATCTTTATCATGTCAAAAGAGACAATTAGTAGAACCATTGAGATACAAAGGAATTTCATTATAAACTTGGATGCTGAATATTTTCTTTTGTTTTCGCCATGAAAAATGAAAGTTGACGATGGCCTTGGTTTTCGCCATTTTTCTTGTGTGCGCAAAGACAACAGAGAAAAGTAGAAAGCAATGTCTTTTTGACGTGTCCATAGTATGTACCAGAGCATGAAACAGAGAAAGTTGTCGCCAATGTCCGGTGCAATCATAAAAATAATGGATGGTGAACGAATACTAGCCCGACTAATTGCACTGCTTGTTGAAACGCAAGTGAAAAATGCAGCAATTATGGATATCGCAAAAGACAAATACTGAAATAATGATAACTAATTATAATTATAGACCATTATAGTAAAAATATAATTAGATGGGGTCAACAAAACAAGAAAAGTAATGTCCACTCACCCTGTTCCATCTCTTACTTTTGACAGAGTAGCAAATTTCATTGCCTTTGTGATTGAGGGAAATGTGAAACGGGGATATACCAAGTTTATGGGAGAGGTTAAGTATGGTAGCGATGAAATCATTTTCGCATGCCGTTATAAACTCACGAGATATTTTCATTTTCTGATAATTTTGCTTCAATATAAAATGCTCCAAAAGGTTCTTGCAAGTCCTTGTCAAATCAACTGACAAATATGACAGCTATAAAGTCAAATAAGAAGAAATATTTAATTCAATTTAAAAATGAGGTTTTGGTATTAAAATACTAATGCTTTGCCAATTTCTCAATATCAATAAAAGTAAATTTGCTGATTACACACACAACAGTTGACAGTTAATAAATGACTTGTATTGCACGCGTGATGACATCGGGTCTCGGGTGTTACCTTTTAAAAATATTGATGTATTATTGTTTACTGTGCTACTGTGTAGCTTGAAATATAATATTTTTAATTAATAGATTTTTCGGAAGCGATATCTGTTTTTTCAATTGCCTTTCATAGACACTTTGTTGAGTATCCTTTATCCATCCATCTCCCCATTTTTCAGTCCATTTGCCATTTTAAATATATTGTAAAAAAGCGAGTCTTTTTCTATTTCAACATTTACTTGGATGAAAATAAAAATGCCTAAAATTGTTTCACCACCACCATCTTATACAGCGGTTTTTAGTCGAAATGAATCTGCCGATGTTTCTGATACAATATCACATGTTGGAAAATCAGCAATACAACGAGTACAACTTTCTCCTCAGCCACCAGCTTCCATCGGATTTCATTTAAAGGGACTAAATATTTTAAAAGTCTTTATGGACAGCACTTACTACAGTCTAGTGTTGTCCTATACCTTCAAATGGGAGAAAGCCAGCCAAAGATTTAAAATAATTGAGTTTCTACCTCAAAGGGCAAGATAATATTAATACCTAACTTATTTTTTTCCTTAACGCCATTTTCTATCTTGCAGGGAAAATATTTTAAATAAATTCTCGACAATTTTTCAGGTTATTTGTGCACTTATGACAATTTTGATACTGATTCACTTCATTTGCATGAACTGGAATGCGGTTTATCAGGTTTCTTCTCGAAAGAAGGATCTCAAACACTGCTTTGTATTTGTCCGACACATCAGTACTGTAATCACCTATGCCACTTACCTGTACACTGCAATCTGCAAAAGGAAGGATTTCATTAATTTATTACAATTCGTTTCTAGAAAAGTTATTTCAGGTGAAACGAATATTGTTCCGGTAAGAAGTAATTGATTTCCTTTGATTTAATAGATTCGTTTCACATTTTGGTAAAAACAATCTTTTCATTTTCTTTCAGAAGGTGGTCCGGATAGGAGTACCATTTTTATTTTTGCTCCTTTACACAGCCATTTTTCTAAATGGTCTTGCACCTGTTTTCCTGCTAGGTGTGCGCAATGCTGCTCTTATGCAGCTGAATAACTGGGTGGATGAAAGTTCCAAGGGATTTCCTTCTCTTCGGGTCTACTTACCAGAAACTGGTTCATGGAGCAGTTCGATACTGACATATGTAGTTTTGCTCGTGTGTTTCCAGTCAACCACAGCATTCTGGGCATTTATTGTATTCATTTTAATTTTTATACTCTTCGTTCGTTGCAATTTAAAAAGTTTTAAAAAATTTGTCGAAAATTTGGAAATTGGACAATCTGTGCATGTTTATGAGGAATATTTGTACGTGAAAGAGCTGGTGGATCTTGTCAATGCGTACATTGGACCTCGCATTTTTGCACTATTCTTTTCACTGGTCCCGTTCTTTTCGTACTTTCTTTCCAGTTTTTCAGATTTGGCAGAGGAAAAGTTTGAGTCCTTCCTGTTTTTCTGCTTTTGGGCAACTACGATCTGGACAGTATTTTTCATCGCGGCAGATACAAGTACACTGGTGGGAAAACATTTTGACCAAGTCTTTTTAAATTTGTGCACTATTATAAACTGATTTCAGTGAAATTAATTATTTTTATTTTGCAAATAATAGACAGGAGAAATTAAGCGAGCTTTGATGATTAAAAAACGAAAACTAGACCAGTTATGCGGGGGTGGAGGTACCTCGTCAGATTTATCTGCAATATTGATGGATATGCCTAACGGAAACGAACTTGGAATTTCATGTCTCGGATGGTTTATCATTGACTATTCGTTAATTGGCTCGGTAAGTACAATATGTAAAAGAAGGCATACTTGAACATGTTATGTTATGCCTAAAATAGATTGTTTTTATTAAATGCTGATAGTATCACGGAAATTTAATGGTTATTGATTTATTTTCCTTTTCAGATGCTAGGAAGTATCTTTACTTTCGCCATCATTCTAATTCAAGCTGACGATGAGTGAATAAGCATTGGAGCAAATTTGTTTCGTTATATCTCTTCATATTAATCTCTAGTCTAGTGTAATCAACAATGTGAAATGTAATTATATAACAAACAATGTAATATAATAAATATTAAGATATTCATCCATTTATTCCCATGCAACATTGTTTTTTATTTAAATAAGAATTTTGAGATTTAATGTTTCTATATCAACAAGGTGGAGAAGGAAAAGGAAAGAAGCAATCGATGAATGGAGTTTTGTAGGTATTATGCATATGTCAAACGTACACACAAATAGTTTGGTAGATCTTTGTTCATGTCTAGGACCAGGGTACATTGAGAAAAAGCGCATATTTTAACTTTGTGACTTCAGCGGCTCGGTTTTTCTGTTTACTTTGCTATTTTTGCTATGGATGGTTTATCATCATCACATACATACAGACAGAGCAGCAGCCGAGCAGCCATGAGATTTTCATTTCACTTTTTTGGCGATTTTAATTACTTCTTTTTAATTGTATTGTGATGTGCATTAATTGAGGTTACAGTTTTGCAAGGATTAGTGTGGTTTTAATGTAAATTTACTGCATTGTAATTGTTTTTTACTGTAAAATTATATCACTTTAACTTCCAGTCAATTTTGATCTTCAGAATTTTAGATTGGTCATTGTCATTGTAAACTTCAAAGTAGTGAAAATTTAAAAACATTTATCATATGTTGTCTGCTTAGTACTG
Organism: Entomobrya corticalis; assembly: GCA_034694325.1. Lineage (NCBI taxonomy): Eukaryota > Metazoa > Arthropoda > Collembola > Entomobryomorpha > Entomobryidae > Entomobrya > Entomobrya corticalis. The sequence goes on from JAQFYG010000045.1 coordinate 17,164, forward strand.
ACTGATTGATTTGCAAACGTGACGTTTATCAATTAATTCTAGCTTGAAACATTTCGCAAGTTAGTAAAAATGAATCGTGGGAAACGTCGTCCATATGAGGATCATCATGAAGGAGGGGCAGGAGGTAACAAATTTTTATTGATTAAAAATAAACGTCACAAGATTCAATTTTTGAAATAAAACATTATTTTTATATGCTTATAATTTTCATTTCTTTTTTTTCAGACCGCTATTTTAAAAGAAGGCGAACAGCGTCCTATACTGAGAAGAAGGAAGAGGATCCAATCAAAAGCTGCATTATGACTGTTGGGGAAAAGGTGGTGTCAGTGGAAAGCAGTATAGAAAAGGTGTCACAGACCCTGGAAGCGGAGTTGGCAACTCAGAAAGCAAAAATTCTTCAGCTGCTTGTGGAAATGGTGACTACATCTCCGGAGAAATGTACCATCTATTCTACGTTAGCTGGTTTACTAAACGCGAAAAATTACAATTTTGGTGGAGAGGTATGTTGTTCATTGTTCGTTCGTTAAATATATAGCTAATTTGAGCTTTAAATGTTCATTTTATTAATTGTGGCTTGAATATTCTTGTTTTAATATTCCAGTTTGTGGAAACTTTAGTGAAGACATTTAAAGAGCATCTCAAGTCTGGAAACTGGGCACATGCCCGCTACACCCTTCGCTTCATTTCAGATCTGGTCAATTCCCATGTGATCTCTGCAACTTCCCTTCTTCAACTATACGACACATTCATGGAAGGTGCTGTTGACTCCACGGTACCTCAGGTTCGCCGCGACTGGTTGGTTTTCGCTATTCTTAACTGTCTCCCATGGGTCGGCAGAGAACTATACGACAAGAAGGAGCAAACTGTGGAAAGGCTCATGATGACCATTGACAACTATATGAGAAAGAGGAAACGTAATCATGTTGGCATGCTTCGTGTATGGTCCACTGATGAATTCCATAAACAGGAAGAGTATCTTGAGTGCCTTTGGCTTCAAGTGGAAAAACTGAAGCTGGATGGGTGGACAGAGAAGCATATTGATAGGCCTTACAACGCCTTTGATAGCGTTTTGTGTGAAGCTCTTCAACACAACTTACCTCAAATTTCACTGCCCCCACATCACGAAAACATGGTTTATCCAACACCTAGTGTGGTGTATAGAATGTTTGATTATACTGATTGTCCTGAAGGTGGAACCGCTCCAGTTCTTCCAGGAACTCACAGCATTGAGCGCTACTTGATTGAGCAGGAACTCCGTGATATTTTACGCAAATATCATAATGATCGGAGAGAATGGTACGTTACAGCAATTAACATATTTAATTGATTGCATTGGCTTGTCTGCATATTAATGGTTAAAATTATTTTTCTTTGCAGTACTGCTCATCTGTTGGAGTACCAGCACAATAATCGGGTTCCACTCGAATATATGGTTGTCGAGGTAATATTTGGTGAGCTGTTTCGTCTTCCCACACCGGAGTATTTGGAAATTTGCTACGGTTCTGTTTTAATTGAACTTTGTCGCAAGTCTCCTGCCATCATCCCTCAAGTGCTGGCCCAAACAACAGAACTTCTTTTTGAGAGGATTGATACTATGCATCCAGCGTGCATTGACAGATTCGCCAACTGGTTCTCATATCATTTGAGCAACTTTCAATTTCGTTGGACTTGGGATGACTGGTCACGGGCTCTGGAACTGGATATTGATCATCCAAAACCCAAGTTTATCGGAGAAGTTTTTTTGAAATGTATGCGGCTGTCATATTACGAGCGGTTAGTGGAATTAGTGCCCAAAACATTTGATCGGCTAATTCCTCCGCCTACTGAACCACTTTACAAATTCGAGGATAGAAACGGTATGCAACCACAACCTTTTTTATTTGTATTAATTACTATTTAAAAAGTATATAATTACAAAAAAATGCTATGCTTAATTAATTAAGATCATTAGTAAGATACTATTTTTTAAAGTCCAAAATATATCCATCAGGGTTATCAATGTCGTTCAACGAACCTCCTAATCCTCTTATACCGATTCTCTGAGCAAAGTTACTGTTCTTTCCTCCAGATTTGTTGTTGTAAAAGTACTCTTTGATGTAAGCTTGTTTCTTTGGAAGGTCTCGTTCAGGCTGTCGCTTATCATATTGACCTGTCGGATAATACGGCTTTGCCGGTCCACTATTGTAGTAATCATCATACGAAACACCATTTTGTGAAAGAGGAGGGCGATAATTAGGTGGCGTTTGTTGACCCTGGCCCGTTTGTGGTGGCAATGGTCTGTTAGAATTGTAGGGTGGCGGCGGAATGTTTGGATTTTGATATTTTCGGCCATCATTGTAGTATAACCCGTCGTCAACATTGACATTATTATTTGGATTTGGATTATAAAACGGTGGCCGCTGGTTTTGGTTAGGGGGTAGATTATTTCGTGGAGGGGGCAGTTGTTGTGGAGGAGGCGGTGGTGGTACGAATGGAGAAAGGATATCTTGAATCGACTTTGGGTGGTCATTAAAATGTAAAGCAGGGTCTACTGGTGTTACTATTCCTGGAATTGAAGTGGGTGGACCTTCCAAATATCCTCCACCGTATGGAATGTCGGGTAGATGGTGCGGTTGTTGAGGTGGTGTAAGAGATGCAGGTGGATGTGGAGGTTGGGGTGGAAAGTTTTGGTTGATAAATCCTTCAATGTTATCGTCATCATTCGCAATCATCATGGTCTTCATGGAGTCAATGTTGTGAAAATGATGATTGATTGCGTCTCTGTATAACGAGAGAAAATCGTCAGTGTATTTGCCATCCTGGACAATAGGAACGCCTCCTGAATGTGGTATTCCTGGTGCTGGAGGGATTGGATTTTCTGGGAATGTACCATGTACATGGTGTTGATGATGATGTTCATGATAAAGTTTTGGGCCTCTATGCCTTGCATCTGTAACAATTGGTACTTTGTGATGGTTAACGTTTTTTGAAATCTCATTGAAATAGTTTGGTAGGGGGTCCGGTAGTGAAGGTCGAAATTCATCTGGATTTCCATCCGAGAATGGTATAAGTTGCGGAGGCGTCGGTAGGTGTATTGTATGATGTGGGTAAGGATGGGGATACACCAGATATTGCAATGCAGGCTGTCCATCATCAGTGATAATTCTACTAATTGACCAATAAGCTAAAATCATATCGCCATCATGCACCAAACTGCACTTGCACAGATCAGTAGCTCCTTCACCAGAGCCAGCTCCTTGATTGTCACTTCCTGTAGATGTTGGAGTGTATAATTCAGATGGGATTCGAATTTCCCAGTTTCCACTAGCTCCAGCCAAGGTCGCTATTCCAGATACAATAGGTCCTTGACCAGAGGGAAGATAGATTTCGTCGGGTAGGTCAGATGTTGATTGTGAGGCTAAGTCGATGAATTTAAGTTTAGCTCTTCGCAAGTTTTTCCAGAGAAGTTTGCTGTCAGTATCAATGGGGTTGGGAGAGTCCTGCACCGAGCCAGCTAATTTCCCACCGTTTCTCCTTTTGGTTAAGCTTTGATACAAGGCCTTTCTCAAATTTTTTATCCATACCGCTGGCATTTTCATTGGTTCATTGTTGAACTGATCTGGAGAATGGGATGCCTGCCGCTTAACATAAGTTTTGTACATTTGATAAGGCCCATGAGAATTCTGCTGAAATGAATTTCCCAATAATCCAGCGATTCCTCCACCTGATGGCGGTGGAGCTGCGATAGACTGGAATGTAGAACTGAGTTGATGAAGTCTTTCAGACATTGTATAGCCAAGCTTAGCTATTTTGTCAAAAACAGTTTCCGGCCGAGCTGGTGGAGAATTCATGGGTGGGAGGGGATGTTGTCCTCGGCTTAAACGCATTTTTTCCAACTCCTTGTATAAGAACACATTAAATACATTATCCGAGCTGGCGTCTTTCACAATGTCCTTTGCGGCCTGTATGGTTGTTGTTCCTCCAACTGCTGTAGACGACGATGATGCTTGGGTTGATAAAAAAGGTAGCACTGTTGTTGCCTCGCTACCCAGATGATGTTGCGTGGGTGGAGCTGCTTCAACCCCATCTGCATCATGTGGCTGGTCTTCGGCTGGTGCAACCGAAAGCGCTGTAATTGCTGCCTTTGGGGATGGAAATTTTAATGGCACAATTAACTTATATACCGAATTTGAATCTTCGCCGTCAACCAACTCTTCCCCGGAAGTGGTGAAACGGGGATGAGCAGGCTCATTTGAATATGTGCCATTCTGCTCCGACGGAGAAGAAGCCACTATCGCTGCGGTGGGGGGATGTGCAGCAAAGTGGCAACATGGGGGCAGGTAAAATTGTGAAAACTCAACAGTCTCGGAGGTGGTGATAAAGCTCAACAATAGGGAAAGTAATGAAATTATTTGTATGTCAGATTTTGGAAATGTTGTCGACATTATCAACAAAAAATTACAATTAATTTGGCAACAAAAGTGCAATAGATAGTGACGAAAGCGCAGGCAGATTATGTTCCACCTCCGTTGAATGTTGATGAACTTGTGTGGTGATTTTAGCAAAACTCTTTTCCCTATCGAATATCATCCGTATATTACCTACATTACCCATAAAATGCGTAGGTGGAAATGAAAAATTAAGATTTAAAATTTACATAATAATAACGTTTAACAGCAAGTAATATAGCCGCGTGTAAATATGACTGTATAGTATATAATAATGTTATTTTTAAAGGGATCCTCTATTTGTTTGTGGTACGTATGCTGTTTGTCATTGTTTAGAATCATCAATTGTTCGTGATGCAATAGGAAAAAGAGTTAATTGTAGTAATGATAATAATAATGGAATGGAAGCTGCTGTCTGTCTCTAACTCTATAATTCACTTCTACTTAAACTGAATGCCTACTCCTAATACTGCTCATGATGTTCTTGTACAAGGTTCACTTTCAGATTTTTATTTTTTTCATTTAAAAACTCATTATTCATACAAATATTATTATATACTGGCGCGGTGGTAAAAAGTAGTAATAATTGATTAAAAAGGTTTTTGTGTTTGTTTGTTTTGAGTAGCAATCAAGTTAGCTTAGGTGGTTTGGTTTCTTTCTTCTTTTTTTGCCAACGCCAAAAATCTCCGTTCGGCCCGAGTGCTCCCAGAAAACGTTGAGATGTAATTTTATTGTTGTCTTCTTAATGTAAATTGTATGTACTTCTTTTGACGTAAGTTGTGTGGCCTGAGCTGAGTGAATACTAGTGCACAATAATAAATAAGTAAGTAAGGTGACATGTCAAATTGTCGTCGACGAAGTGAGTGCCTTAGTCGCTTGTCAGTTCAAGTCGTTACAGTAAAAAAGCTTTAAGCTTTTGTTGTTTATTGCGTACTTTTGGCTTGGCGTTGGCTACACACACGCACAGTCTTATTAAATGCTCCATTACATCAAGACAACAAACAAATTAGTTCTTTTATAAAATTGAATTAAAGTTTTTGTCGTGTGTTGTTTAGTTTCACCCTTTTTTGCTTTGCGCATTTCCGCTGGTGGTGGTATCGGTGTCGGAATACTCGGAATTTAAAAATAGAAAATGTTTGTTTGTATTAATGTGTTCTGGTGCATGACTAAACACCTCCTCTTTCACCTCGATTGTTGAGCTGACATATGCACATCATGCTAATTAGCATAAATATTATGCAATTTGATATAACATTATGTGTGGGTGGATAAGCAAAAAATGTCAGCAGGGGGCCTGGTTAGATAAGAACAAAAGAACGTGATTAAGGGTATTGTTTTGTCAGGGAAGTGTCTGAGGTGGACATTTTATTGAGGAAGCTGTGCTGGTTGGCTGAAACGAGTGACCAAAAAAGTGTGATTAAAAAAATTGAAGGCGATGGTTAATAACTGTGTGAAGGTGACGAACACATGTGTTTACATAAATATGCATACTAATTAACAAGAAAGACTTCCTGACATTGTCCCTTCTTCTTCAAAATGTAAACTTGACTTTGGACTTGAGAAAGAAGAGAATTCGAAAAAATGGTGATAATTAAGTTAATTACAGGGTGGACATGCACATCTTCATTTTGCATTTTTATGTCTTTTTAGATGGTACATCGGAAATTGGAACTCTTCAAGCAAAACAGCTTCAGGCAGCGTTTCGTGGCAAAGCAGCGCATGAGGAAATCTTGGTGATTTTGGGAGAAATTCCGAATCCACTGGAAGGGGATGAAGGAGGACCTACCTCTCATAACCCCATTGCTATTGATGTATTTGCCCAAACACTTTTTATGCTGGGATCAAAGAGTATCACTCATGCTCACGCTGCCATAGCCAAGTATCAGCCGGTATTCAAGCGCATTGTGGAAAATGAAGATGCTCAGTTATGTGTCTTAAAATCGGCGTACAGTGTCTGGTTGCAGGACACTCAAATGTTATCCGTGGTAGTAGACATGCTTCTCAAATATCAGGTTGTGGAATGTGCCGCTGTGGCAAACTGGGTGTTTATCAAAGAGATGCAAGCGGATTTCACCAGAATTTACTTGTGGGAAATCCTTCACCTGACAATTCGAAAAATGAACAAGCACGTGAGTCGACTCAGTTTCGACTTGAATGAAGCTCGGGAGAAGGTGCGAAAGGCGGAAATGAACTCAAGCGAGAGTGAGGATGAAGATGGAGAGGGAAATGGAACGCAGAAAGAAAAGGATAACAAGGACGTGCCCACAGAAGAGCAGGTGGACAAGATGGAGGAAAAGTTGGAGGCTGCACAAGCAGATCAGAAGAATCTGTTTTTAATTGTTTTTCAACGATTTATCATGATTTTGTCGGAGCATATCGCAAGGTGTGATACTGATGGCAAAAATTTTGACACTCCGTGGTACAGATGGACGATTGGTAGATTGCAACAGGTTTTCATGCAGGTAAGTATACAATACATTTAATGATCTTCTAAATGTTCACTTTCCTAGTAGTCAAATGCTAATAAAATGTATTTATTGTTTTTTCAGCACACAGAGCAAGTTGCCCAGTATAGCTCTACTCTGGAAACTCTGCTATTTACTCAGGACTTGGATAGGAACATTCTGGAAATATTCCATCAGTTTCAGGCTCTACGTGCGTAATGAGTAGAATTTACTTTAGGAATGATCCCATTTTGGAGGAAATAAGATTTTATAGAAGTCTACCACTATAATTCAAGTACTTGTAAAAATTCTTCTTTTTAATGTTAAGTAAACATATAAATACGTAATGCTGATTGTTCAGTAAATTATCATATTCTACTTTCTGGATAATTAGTGAAGGAATTATGTAGATTCATAATTATTTTAACATGCGTAAAGCATACTTGTAATTGTAATAATTATCATTGTTATTCTTTTAGATTTAGTATTTTAGTGAATGTGAAAAGGCAGATTGCCAATATTTGTATTGTATGTAGTATCGATTGACATTTACTGCAGTTTGCTGGTAATATGTACTGGAGAATTTTACTTCTACTTACTATAACTATGCAATTAATAATGACATTTGTTATTACATGATGTGGTAATTTATTGTTAATTGTTGTATGTATGTATTTTGGAATGATGTGTAATAAAAAAAATTTTAAAAACTCAAATACTTTTTGTTAAATGGAAATTTTATTGGAAAAAATCAGACAACATTTTCAAGAATTTTACAGCTATCGAACATGACGTTTACTCAGTTCCGAAGACATAAGAAGGAGATTAGTTTTAAGACAAAAATATAATTGATTTTTTTTCGAATTGGCACTTGAGTACTATTTCTTTACTTTATTTTGTGGCAATGCAAATTTCCTAATTGAATTGAGAATCCAGTCTTGTACGAGGAAATTTTCTATTTGCCGTTCTTTTTAGCGGCGTGCTTTTGAATAAGTGCCAGAACATCTGCAACATCATCCTTGGAGCCCAAGAAAATGGGAGACCTCTCATGAAGCTTTGTTGGTTGAAGATCCAGAATTGGGACACTCCCGTTGCTTGCAGTTCCACCGGCCTGTTCCATGATGAAGCTCATGGGATTGCACTCGTAAAGGAGACGGAGTTTGCCAGAAGGAGCGTCCTTAGTTGCGGGGTACATAAAAATTCCTCCGTACTTGAGTGTTCTATGAACATCAGCGACCATTGAACCAATATAACGGGCTCCATAAGGTTTTCCATTCTGTAAAAATAAACAAATAACTGATAGTACTTCTTTTTATATATATGAAGTTATAACAATTATAGACTATATTTTATGAGACTCACAGGCGGGCTCTTCCTGGATTCCACATATTCCTTCACTGCATCATCCCAGTTATGTGCATATCCTTCATTGATACTGTAGATTTTCCCACGGTCCGGGACCTGCATGTTTGGATCAGTCAGGATGAATTCTCCAATTGCTGGATCCAGCATGAAACCATTGACTCCGTAGCCCACAGAAAGGACCAACGCAGTGGCAGAGCCGTAAAGAGCGTAACCAGCGGCAACGAGTTGACGACCTGACTGCAAGGCATCGTCAATGGTTGGAGCACCTGCAGATAATTTTCTGTGAATGCGCAAAAATCATCGTAATTAAGCAAGCTAACGTAAGAATAAATTTAAATATAATATATGCTTGTTTCTTTTGACTCACTTGTAAATACCAAAAATGGATCCGATCGAGACAAGACAATCTATGTTAGAGGATCCATCCAAAGGATCAAAACAGACAATGTATTTCCCCTGTTTTTCAGTTTCCACTTCAATATGCTTATCATTTTCCTCGGAAACGAGAAGACAGGTCGTGAAGCTGGATCTCATCAAGTTGATAAAGAGATCATTCGAGAGGACATCCAGCTTTTTCACCTCCTCTCCTTGTACATTAGTTTCTCCAGCAAGTCCATACCTATTTATTGGACAAGTCAATGTTGTCACAGTGAGTAATGACAAGTCTATCATAAGAAAAATCTCGTAAAACATAATATGCTAATTAATATTTTTATTTGCTTACAATTTTGCCAAGCCTGCTTTTCGAACCGCACTGGAAATGGCCTTGACAGCCGACTGTATTGTAGACAGAAGAAGCGTCAAGTCGCCACTGGCATCAGGAGCCCTTTGTCGCTGCTCAGCAAGGACAAACCTTGTGAGTGTCATGCAGTTAACGTCAATCGCCTGGCCGTTAGAAGTCATTTTTAATGGATATTTTCTCACTAAACTGTTTTTGAGAAGATTCTACTGTACACTTCATACAGCAAAAAATGTGAAATTTTAGCGGAACTAAAAAAAATTAAATTGGAAAGCCTGTGATGAATGCCAAGATGGAGTGAGATATTTACAAAAAAGGATCTGGAAACTCCACAGGTTGGCTAGTTACTGCTGGTGAGTGACAATTACGGTGATGTGATGCTCGCATAAAACACAGAACACCAATCCGGTATTGGTCCAGGTCCATCCACGAGTCCAAAGGGCATGTTTTCATGTAAGCTTGCAAATATCCTTGTTAATGAGATTTGAGATGGTATAGTTATTATGTATGGTTGATTCTATATGACGATAATAAATTGATGGTATATAGTACGTAGCTGGTTTTAGTATGTCGTCACTTGTTGATGTGCTTGTATGCGATTCATTGTGTAGAAGATCCTCTTATCGTTATCCTTCCTTAAGTCAAGAGTACAAAGTTAACTTACTCGGGAGCATAATTTTTCCATTGCTTCGCCAAAAAATACATGGACAGAATACTGCCGCTATAAAATATAAAAAGATAGATTCTTTCCAGTCAGCAGTCGAATGAATTCTATTTATGCACAACAAATTCGTTCATATATTCATATATCATTGATGCATATATCTGTTTTTATTGATGCATGAAATTTCTTTCGTGAGAAATGTCAAAAGCTGAGCAAGTAAGCGCTGAATAAGCTCATATAAATCAAAGCCAAGATTATATTTCTCTTTACAAGAAAATTTCCATTTGTTCCAACTTCCAACATCTTTCGTTGTCATGGGTGCACATAATAGCATTACTGTAGAGCTAAACTAATGTATACAGTACTTTTTTATTCCATTCTCTGAGTTACAAGTTACGATGTAGCGTTTAATGAAATGGACATAATTTATTTGACTTATTTTGAAAATATTCTATGCTTATTAAAAGCCAGAGCCAAATAGATAAAAAATACCAGTCTATTTATTCTTTAAAATCATTCTGAAAAATGTCATCTTTCCCTTTACTTGAAATGGTTCATTAAAAACTACGGAAATCAAAACATATTTAATTTAAACATCTATCTTTATTCGTAAATGCAAGCCTTAACTATGACTACCCTCAAAGCTTACAATTTGATAAAAGAATTCAATTAATTTACTAATTCAATTCAATTCAAGACTTTATTGCAGATCAGTCAAAAAATACAAGTATAATGTGACAAATCCATATGATAAATGAGATTAGAAAAATTAATGGTTTCTTAAAAAGTCGTATACAATATTGTCACAATTTACATAAATTTAACAGTATAGTTTGAATAGTAATAAAATAAAACGAAGGAGCATAATATAACTGGGATATAAAGAACCCACAGTAAGGCAGCAGTGCCAAAATGATGGCATTCCCCAGCACCTACCGACTTGCCATCGCAATTAAGGTTTTTACACCAGTCGCATAGCTATTCAGGGAAAGTAGCATCATCTTCAAGTACTGAAGCCCCCTTCATGAATCCTTACACCCAGCCATTTTTGCACAAATAATTACAAATTTTCATTCACGGAAATACTGTTTTCACTTGTCAATATTTTATACAAATCTTGATTATCATTGCACATAAGCAATGGTCGCCATGAAAAATATAATGAGGAATTCAGAAAAATTCTTGTATTAAATATATAATATAAAATCGGATTGTCAGTTTTGGCTAGCCTGGAGGCCAGGGAGAAAGCAGATCTTCGACGAACAGCTTCAAAATCAGGCAGTCTATTCTTTGCAAACATGTCAGAAGCGCTACACCGCCGTGAATAACCAAAGAAAATCCTACAGGCGTCATTATATGCCACTTTCACCGCTCGAAGCGAGCTATTGTTTGTAGGTGTCCATAAACTGGAACAATACACATTACTGAAAAATGTAAGAAAAATATATTTCTTCACGTTTGGACTACAGGATCTAAACCGAGATGCAATCAAGTTAGCTTGCATATATAGTTCACGCTTTCTCCGTTGCAGTTCATAAGAATCTCTGTCCCAGCAGCTTATCTCATACCCGAGATACCTTACACAGTCTGACCATTGAATAGTGGCACCACTCATTTCTATGCTCGGTTTTTGCCCACAGTCCATTGACCGGGGGATAAATGATTGAAGAAATGACTTGGTCGGATTGAAAGTGATTCCATGTGAAACTCCATAATCTTCACAAATTGAGATGAGTTTGCGAAGAGATGCTATTGTCGTCGCCATCAAGATGACGTCATCAGCATAGGCAAGATAATTACACATGACAGGTCCAGCACGGCAGCCTAGACCACTATCCTGTAGTTGTTCATAAAGATTGTCCATGAAAACCGCAAAGTACTGACTCGAGTTCAATCCTCCTTGTCTAACACCTTTTTGAACAGGAAACGGCTGTGACACTATGGATTTCCATCGACAAACAAACATTTGATGATTGAACCAGTATTGGAGAAAATTTATACATTCTCCACTAATACCCCGTTGACATAACTTGTTTAGTAGCAACTGATGAGATACATTGTCGAAGGCGGCCGTAGCATCAAGGTAGCATAAATAAGTTGGAGTATTTCTTCTTAGATAGTGATGGGATAATTGTCGAAGAGTAAAAATGGCTGTTTCCGTTCCCACCCGTTTTTTATACCCAAACTGCCCAGGTTGTGTGTACAAATTTTTACCATATCGTTGAAGTACTAGCATTTCAAACATTTTGGAGATAATTGTTGCAAGAGCGATAGGTCTGTAATTTTTTACCACAGATGAGTCTAATCCATTTTTCTTTATAATGGGAACCAGAACAACTCGCATGATTTCATCAGGTATAAACATGTGAGCAACACAGGAGTTGAAGATCATTGAAATAACTACAGTTACTAATGGATGCGCATTTTTCAAAGACTCAGCAGTCAAATTATCGAACCCGGCTGCTTTTCCATTTTTTAACTTTTTAAGTGCTTCGGTTACATCTTCAGAACTCACACGAAACTCATCACGGTTATCACAATGCTCACATGAATGATTATTTGTTGAATCAGCATTAAAAATGGCTGAGTAATGCCTAGCCCACATATTGCAGATTTCAGTATCGCCTTCCGCTCCATTCACAATTTTTGATGAGACAGTAGACTGTTTGTTTGCACTTTTGACAGTAGTCCAAAATTTGTAAAAGTTCTTTCCCTCATACGATAAAGCCAACTGATCATTTAAAATTTGCGTCTTCTGCCTCCGTATTTTTTGCAATGCGTTTTTAAAGATTCGTCTAGTGGTCACCATTGCATTGTAGCAGTGATCGCTGTTTCTACCACTCGAAACCCATTGCATATAATTGTGACGATAATTGTCGTATTTTTGCTTTGCTAAGGAATTCCAACCCGGAACTTCACAATTATAACTATGCTTGCCGCTGCCGGCTATTCGACTTTCACATTTTTGTAGCAGACTTATTAAAATTGTATATACATCTGAAATTGATTGTTTATGCGTTTCATCTTTGCAATTCTGTTTTGTGCACAATGACCATTTACTTAAATTTTTCAAGAACTTAAATGTTTCACTATAATAAAAATCTAACTTATTTTGTGTCAATTTTTTCCATGATATTGTTTTTGTTTTTTTCACAAAACCCTTATCATTTTTTAGAACAGAAACTTCTAAAGTGATGGCGAGTGGCACATGATCACTTGGAGTAATACAATAAGGCACGTCTATATTGTTAACAGTTTTCCTGAGGTCGTTGGAAATTATGATATGATCCACCCAACTTGTTGCACCATTAATTTTACTGATAAAAGTTACGGTGTCAGTTGGAAGACTATCAACATCGATTAAGGAACATTCACTATCTTCACAGAATTGAGTTAATTCACTAAAATTTAAGTGTTTCAAGGAAATGTTGAAGTCTCCCAAAATAATGAAAGGTCCGTCATGCTGCATAACTAAACTATTGAGTTTGCCCATATATTCAGAAATCAGTTGAGCGTTTTGCGGGTTGTTGACTGGAAAGTAAACATTAATCACTAGTAGAGAAATATTTTGTAACTGAATAGCGATAGCTAGAATTCTCGTGTCATTTACGACAATTTGTTTAGCGTTATGCGATAGTTGAGTTTTCAGTAAAATGGCAAGACCACCGTATGGGCGACCCGTTAGTTTTTTATCTCTTGGCATTCCACTGGAATGAAAGACCGTATAATTATTGTCAATGCTCAGATGACTTCCTTCAAATTCGAACAACCACGTTTCTTGGAGAGCAATAACGTCGTAGTTACTAATTACACTCTTCAGCCAGACAGCATTATTCTTAATGCCTTGGCAGTTCCATGTAATGTAGCTAATCATTGCTGGTATTTTGCACAGTAGTCTGAAAAGACCCACTTTTTCTCTCCCGATGAAATCTGCGAACATATGTTTTTTCAGGCCAATGCTCTGGTTGAAGTAGATCACTCGGAGAAATGCTGTCAAAATGCTTTATGTCGACTCTGAACGAAGCATAGAACCCTTTGTTTTTACAGGCGAGGCCGGCCACTTCAATGACATCCCATGAATTTTGCTCTACAAGATAGGATTTCACTTCCTCAGGCTTTGTTTCCGGGTCACAACGCGTTAAAAATACTGACGAAATTTTTACTGGCTTCACAGCCTTGATGCATGTCGAGGATCCCGTTCCAAGAACGAGTTTTTTCTTTGTTCTTCTAGGCTTTACAGGCTGCCATTCGTCTTTTCTTGCTTCTTCACTGTTGCTCCAACTTGAGGGTGTCAGGCGACTTCGAGGGTCCGAAGGACTCAAAGATACATTTCGACGAGGGTTGACTCTTGGCACTCCAAAACGATCATTAATTCCTGTCATAAGTCTTGCTCTGTACGTGGTATTTTTCGATGTATCTTGATTTTGATTTGACAAGCTACTTCTCATTTTGCTGATGGCATTTTGGTGAACATCAGAGCTTGGAGTGGCAACATTCAGTGATTGCAAAATATTTTTATTAGTAGCCTCCACAGTGTCTCCCAATGACTGTATCATTGTTGTCATTGTCTTGCACAACTGTTCAAGGTCATCATACTTTTTTCGAAGACAGGCAATTTCTAACCTCATTTGTAGCTCATCATCAATATTGGTAGGCACATGGCAAATTCTAGTAATATCACAGGCTGCAAATATGATGTTCTTACTTTTCCAGTCAAGTGTGATGAGAGCTTTGACCAACTCCAAAAGGTGCTTTTGTTTAGTTTCAGCATCTTTTCGTGCAGAACGCTTGCCTATGTTGCAGCCAATCAGATTAAGTCTATCTCTGGCCGAGTTAACTTCCAAGTCACTATAAAACTTTGTGAAACATAAAGAGATATCGTCAGCTGTTCTGCCAGTGTTGAGTGAGTGAGTGGCACTTGTAAGTAAGTCACAAAGAATTATCTCAGGAGATGACGCCGAGGGCGGAGTTACACCCGTCATCATACCTTTCTATACATTTATACACAGACAGTAGTAAAAGACACAATAAAATAAGTCGTCGAGTTGTCACTGAAAAACGCTTCAAAAAGCACTAAATACACAATGTACAGTAAAATTACACAAATTCCCATTGACAATGGACTATGTGTGTCAACTTTTAAAATAGTCAGAATTTTTTAACTTGCGAATTCAGGTTAAAAATAAATAAAATCTCTAGAGAGACAAAATACACCTTCCTCACTCACACACTCGATTTTATGATTTTTATTTTAGACAATTTAAAGCTGGGCATTAGTAAAATTGATATCGAGAAGGGGAACTAAACGCAATTCTGCTCGCCACTAAGATTTTATATCCATGATTAAGCACCTGTTATTCCAGAGGCAACAGTTTCATTTTAATATAAGCACAAGGTTTGTAAGCAGCCGTAAAAGGTGTTTGACATTGGGACCTTGAATACTCGAAGAAAAATCTTTCCTCGTCCAGTCGTCCATAGTCATGGTATATACGCTTTGGGTCTAAACAACAATATACATTGCAATATTGGATCCTTTCTCATCTTTTCTAAACGGAATAATAAGAGAATAGAGATGGAGAATATTTACGCATCTCTAAGCCAACATCTATAGCAAAAAACCTTTGAATAAACTGCAATGAAAGGAGTTTCTTGTTGCCAATGACCGAGGAGCCACAGTGGAACGGGTTTCAACAATATGTAAACATACCACCATACTCCAACAATGCTTCTTCCTATATATCACTTCTACAAGTGTTTTTGCACGGCTTTTCATGTACAATGTATGCGTACACCTCTTCCCATTGTTAACAAAACCACATTGAAACAATTTTCTTTTGCATGCATAACGTATTATACGCTTTTCAGAGATGAAAAATAGCTTATAAAAATGAAGTGATTTGGATACACTTCTTCTCTTCTTCCGAAGAGCAAGTTTTTATATTATTGCTACATTTTCTGGAAGAAGAAGCCATTGGCCCATCATGTTTTTTTGCTGCTGTTTGCCAAGTGTAGCAGAAATGCACGCAGGCTCTTTTGAGCGAAAAGCAAGCATTTTATAACAATGTAACCAGACAATTGTAAGTTTCTAACTCTTTTGAAGACCTTTTCTCTGACTACAAATATTACGATTACGACTGACGATGAGCATTGAAGGTGGTTCATGGTTCTGGTCGGATGGATGCTCCTTTTTTGCTTTTTGCTATGCACGTCGTGCTCGTCCACTTTGTCTTGATGATGATCATGAAAATGAAAATTTTCTTTGAAAACCTGCTCAAAATGAGTTGATTGTCCAACAACCTCTCTCTCTCCGACTGCTTTTCTCTTCCTTCCAGTATTAAATGCTATATGTTGAGCTATTTTATAATGTACGGGTAGACAGGTAGTTTTTGCCGAACTATAATCACCATGTTGATGAGCAGGTAGATAATAAAAAGAAGACAAGTCAGCAGATTTTTTTATGGAAAAAACGCTTCTTGCTTGTTTCAAAGATATTATTACATTGCATTCTTGTACATACAGACATTTTTGGCAGTGGTGCTTCGTGTCCAGTCCTCACATATTGTTGGCAATATTATTTATTTGTAATTTATATTTTGTTAAATTAATTAGCGTTAAGTTAAATATTTAATATGAACGGATATACTAGGTACTGTGTTTATTTAATGTTGGTATTCCTGCCAACGACCAAATTAATTTTTGCACAGCAGGAAAATCCGGCTTCCAACGCTGTAGACTCTGTGCTCAAATACTCTACGGAGGAGTTTAAAAAATTGGTGCCACAAAGAAATCATTACGTACTTTTCTATGCGCCATGGTAAGATTTTTATAGAAATATTTGCTATAATTTAAAGAATTATTTATAAATTTTTAAAGCTACCTATTAATTCGTGAAAACTTTTATTGCAGGAGTGGAGAATGCAAAACTATTGCCGGGATTTGGGAGGAGCTGGCCCTGCGTTTCAACAGCAATGTGGATGGTGACGTCCTTCTTGCAAAAGTAGACTGCACCACGGAAACGGAATTGTGTGCTCGCCAAGGCGTCACTGATTATCCTACAGTGAAGTTCTTTAAAACTGGAGGAGATCCCTTGGGATTCCGTTACAGAGGAGCAATCGACCTTGCATCTCTAGAACAATTCATGAATGGAAATATTGGCAAGGAAACCGAGTTCATTTACGGTGCTCGTGTACCCCTCATTCCCGAACCAGAATGGGGTTTACATAAACTGCAAGACGAGAGCTTTAATGATGCCATGAACACCGTAACCAGGGCTTTTATTAGCTTTTGTACGCCATGGTCAAGCAAATGCATGGACCTCGAACCAATCTGGAAGCAGCTCGCGAAAGAGTTCCGATTCGAAGATGATCTTATCATCGGCTCTGTTGACTGTACTATGAGCAAAAGTACATGTAACGAAAATGAGGTGAGGGGTTATCCTTCCATTCTGTGGCTTCAAGATGGAGTTGAATACGACAAGTACCCCAGCACCAACAGGACGTATGAAAACTTGAAGGAATATCTGCTTAAGAAATTGGGCAAATCTACGATTCGTACTAAACCCGTCGGAGTTGAGGAGGAAATGGATGCCACCGAGGTTGTCCAGTTGAGCAAGGAAGACTTTGCCAAGGCAATGGAGGATAAGCAGATGCTCTTTGTCCAGTTTTGGACACCTTGGTGCTCCATCTGTCTGGAAATTGATAACACTTGGGAAGCCCTTGCCTCCAACTATAACGACAAGAGCGACGGTCAAGTGCCAAAAATCTTGATTTCCCAGTTTGATTGCACACTCAATAAGCAGGAATGTGACGATATGGGTATTGAGGACCTTCCCACTTTGAATATCTACAAGGACGGGAAACTGTACAAGACGTACAAGGGAGACCTCAAGCTTGATCCACTCACAGAGTTTGTGCAAAGGATTGTCGACGGCAAGGATGAACTCTAATTTTAATGAACTGAAATTAATAATTTATCTACTTAATTTGTAATTATTGTTAATTACCTTGCTCTATTTTTTCTTGAATACTTTTTAGAATTATGTAATTATTATATACTTTGCCTCATCTGTACTTCCCTTTTGTCGTGTCAAATGTCATTTTGTATTTTCTTTTTGTAAATTTCCACGACATGGTAAAAAAATGCAATGATTAAAGGGCACCAAGTACATGGAAGATGCGATTCTACAGTGCTAGCCAAAAAGTGTGACACATATAGGAAATTAACAAGAATCGCGTTTTGAAATGCAACCTGTGGATGTAACAAAAATTACTACACACAAATTAGTCGAAAAGTTTTAAAAACCTTTTTTCATTTTTGAAAACATGACGATGATAATGAAAAATAAAAAACAATAAAATATTTTTGGCGATGTGTTTTATTTAGTCATTTCATTCCGCAATTGAGTCGAAAGATATAAATAAATAGATTACTATATATATAAACATATTTATAATACAATAGAATTGGTTTTCGAAATCCGAATTAGTCCACTATTTATCAAGTTCCGATAGTCAAGTTTCTTACTAACAATTAATAACAATTAATTACCTAAATGAAAGATACATTAGAAATATATAGGCAGTAGAATTAGCTGCATAATTATGTAACAGTAAATGCAAGAGATTCAACAATTAACAACAAAAATAACAATCAACGTTTCAATCATAAGATCGGTTTGTATTATTATGAGATTTCATCAGTTATTATTTATAAGTAGCGATTTCAACAATGGAGAGCTTGTGCGTTTGCAACAGAATGCAATAACAAACCAAGTCCATTACTAGAGTCCATCATCTGGGCTTAGCAAATCAAACTTTAAAAATTTATTTCCACTCGATTCATCGCAAATGACCATTTTCACCAGTGCCCCAACTTCTGGTTTATCCCCTTCAATACCCAGACAAAGACCCGACGCCAAATTAAAAATGGGTGTCTCCTTTTCCCCCGCACGTTTCCATTCCTGAGTACTTTTCATCTCATGGCATTTCTTCATTTTAGGTACATCCGACCCCGCATCTAGGCACAATAGTTCGGCTAGAATCAACTCATGCTTCTCCGTTTCCGACCATCTTTGCTTCTTTTTCGCGAAATTGGCACATTTTCCGAGGGTCAGTGGTGAACTCTTTTGGCTGACTTCTTTGGCACTTTCCACGCAAAAATTTGTCTTGCTCAGGCGTAGCATAAAGCGCTCAATATAGTTCCTCTTACTTTTTCCACCGCCCCCGCCTCCATTGCCCAGTACTCCATTGGTCTTGCCCTCTTTCAGCATTTCTGGGTAAATATTATCCAGGTACCACTGGAAGGACTTGCAATGAAGTCTCTCTCTGAGTTCCTTTCTGCTACTGATATCTCCAAAAGCCATTCCCTTGGCTTCTGGATGAGTCTCGTAATACTTATTTTTGTACTCGTCCATCCACACCTCCGCCACACGAATCGAGTTTCTGGTTGTGGTATCCTCTCCAGAGGGACTGCCATAAGGTCTTCTTTTTCTGAACACGTGACCAACTCTCGAACAAGGTATTATTTCCAAACGACCACCACACATCCATATTCTAAAGCTCATTTCTGTGTTTTCCCCACCCCAAATGTTCATTCCCTCGTCATACTCTCCCAAGTCGGTAAAATACTTTTTGCTGATGGCAAACAATCCACCGGCCATTGTAGGGCTGACCAATGGCTTGACAAAGTCATCTGATATTTTGAATTCTGACTTGGGAATTGGATCCCAGCGAAAGTGAAGACCCCAGTTGAAACCACCTTTTACCAGAGGACTGGCTGTGTACTCAAAAGTGTCTGCGTTGATAATATCAATGATTGGCGTCACCACAGTATGATTATTCTGATGGATCCTATTCAAAAGAGGATCCAGCCAGTTGACATTTGGCTCCACATGACTATCCAGAAACACCAAGGCGTCACCTGTGGCATGTCTTGCCCCAAAAATACGGGCTCGAATAAGTCCCGCACGGGAAGGCGTTTTCAGGAGAATAACTTTTGCAGGAAAGTTTATTTTTGAGTATTCTAGCAGCTTGTCATGAAGATTATCCAGATCACTTGAGTCGTCCACCAACAGTATTTCATGAAGTGTGTCTGGATTGGAGCGGTCCAACACTGAGTGCACTGTTCTAACAAGTACGTGGAACTCTTCATTGTAAAAACAAATTATAACGGAAGCGGAAGGCAGTACTGTTGCGCCAGGATATGTTTCAAAGTGGCACTGTTTATGTCTTGTGTCAGGTATTTCCCGATGATAACCCAGCCGCTCACTTATCAGCGCATTGAACGCGTGCTTCTTATAGCCATCGTCCCGTTTCTTCTTATCTTCTATAGTTTTTATTAGGCCGAGAGAATCTAAGGCTGAGACCATATCCTGATCACCCCCAAGTCCAATCCCTTTTAAATGCGTCTTTGCTTTCAAACTTTTCACTAGACTGTTACTATTTTCATAGCCACCCTTTTCGGAGAGCTCCACCAACTGACGAAACTTGGCTTTCCATTTGGATTCGTACTGAGGCTGAGCAATAATCTCATTGTCACTTTCACTTGGCTTGGGTTTTGGAAAACTTTTCCCACCCAGGTGCAAATTAGGAAGCTTGTAATTGTTGAGTGAGTTGGGATTGTTAAATAGGCCGCCGTTTCTTAAGGGGATGTAAGCATCTTCATCATTGTCTCCAGGAGATGCTCCAGCTCCTCCTCCAGGATCCCCTGGAGAGGTAGACAGTCTTGTCAAGTTGCGATCGGAAGATGTGGTAAGTGTGACATAAAGATATAGACTAGCTGCCCATGTAACGGACGCAATGACTACGCCGTACAGGAAGGATCTGTGAGTGAAGGTCGACATTTATCTTGGGATGTCAACCGCTGACATTGAGTATAGTTTTGTGTGATGATGGCAAGCAATGGACAGTAAACATTAAATGTGAAGTTAATTCACGAAAGATTATTTGCAACTTAAATTTGTGTGTTACTTTTCATTTTTATTTGTTTAAACTTGTCCTACGATTAGAGTAGGAACATGGTTTTTGGGTTTAGTTATAATCATAGTATTCTGCTATGATTAGTTGCCAAGAAGGAAGTACTAAATTTTAGTGGAAAATTAATTGATTTTATCGTGAACAATAATTTTTTAGCTTAAATTCAAGATGAAAAATATGAAATGTACTGTTAATGCGCACATCTGCTTTTTCATATTTTCAATAGGCAACCCTTCAAAATAATATGTTGGCTTGTATTTGCCGGTAGGAAATTTCACTCTCACAATCTCAACTTGTGCGCTTCAATAATAAAGGTGAGAAAAGGAAGTGCACAAGTGCAGTGCTTCAGTGCTCAAAATAACATCAGAAAACAAATTTTTTTTAAGAATTAGAAAGCTCTTTGTTGTGTTGACATTAGTTTGTTTGTATAGATGCGTTTTTCAGCTAAATATCCAGCTGCATAAATGCCTATATGCAATCCGTGTGCCTTTTGTTCATCAACAAAAATCATAATCTCAACCATGCAATTTAGCAATTTTTCAAGCAATTATTTACGACCAATAAGCAAAACAGCAAATCTAGCATTATTTTTTGGCAAGCGAAATTTGTTGATTTTATTTTAAGTTTGCTGTTACAAAAATGTACAGATATTTGTTTATTGAAACGTACAAGATATTTACTTGTAGACAAACACAATGGAATTGAGTTATACTTTTTTAATTTTTCAAATAATGTAATTGTTATTTAAAATTATAAACTTTGTATAAAATATATACTTCGTCAATACAGTTAAATTGTACAATTTATGTTTAGTAGTAGTAAAGTGGGCAAAAAAATGTTGGCATCATTTTCACTGTTGGATTACCATTGAGATCCTTTATTAGAGAGAGTAACTGGAAGGTCGTCACAAATTCCATAATCAAATCCTTCGAAGAAATTGAACTTCTGGTTAATATTTGGAGCAATCAATTTTTGTAAATTATCTTTCGTCTCCTTGTGCACGGCTCAGATTCCGCATCATCCTCGGCATCAATCAAATCATTGGCCTCTATAGAAAGGTCATACACACAAAAAGGACGGGGAAGGGAAGGAGGAGGGACTGCAGGAACTCTATTAAGCCAAACAATTATATTAAGAATTATAGATCCCATAGCAAAGCCCATATTAGAAACTCAAAAAAGTATGTTTCACACGTGTTCGTTATAATTTCACAACTTCAATTTTAATAAAAACTGATCTTTAAATTGTCAAGATATTATATTTAGCTAGTTTTAGTCTAAATAACAAACTTTGCTACATTTTTAAAGCTAAGTAATATCACAGAAGAGGCACTGAATTATTCACATGTCGTCTTCAAAAAGTATGGGGTCTTACGCAGATGAAGTTGAAGATTTTGATGCTGACTTTTGATCCAGCTCTTCTCCACGTTTTGTCGCTGCCTCAATAGCTTGGATGACTGCATTTCTTACACCAAACTGTTCGAGAGTGGAGACACCAGCTATTGTAGTTCCACCAGGGGAACACACGGAGTCCTTCAACTGGCCTGGGTGACTCAGTAAGGGTCCACTACTGTTCAAAAGGAGTTCAGCAGCTCCTTTCATTGTCTGTGCGGCGATTTGTGTGCTGAGGTCACGTGGTATGCCCATTTTGACACCGCCGTCCGACATTGCTTCCAAAATGGGAAACATCTGAAAAAGAAGATGAAAATGAAAGTATGAAAATTTATTTGGTATTTATTGTGATAATATAAATCAACTTACAAATCCTATTCCGGAAGCAAACAGACCACAATAAGCATTGATTTGGGATTCAGGCACCGGATAGCATAAGCCAAGCGAGGATAACATTTTGGACAGCCTTTCTTCATCAGTTTTTTTGGCTTTTGGACCAACTGCATATACTGTGGAAAATTAAGGGAATTAAATAGAATGCTATTGATTCGTAATTGATTAAATGTTCAATTTTATTTCGACTCACCGGAAACACCAGATCCAACTCGCATGGCAATATTTGGCATCACTCGTGCAGCTCTTACTCCTGTGCTTTTAAAATGCGTTGCCAGGTAACCGGAAAACTTTTCAAGTGGACATCCAGCCATCACGGACACGTGAAACCTGTCATTGTCAGTGGGCACCTTGGTCTCTTTTAGTGCTGCTTCAAAGTACTGTGGTTTCACTGCCCACAATACCATTTCTGAAGATTGAATTACGTCTCCATTGTGAAAGGTTGTATTGCACCCGTGCTCCTTCCAAACATCCAAATGCGCTTCTTCCGGACTGCTCACTGTTAATTGGCTTGGCTTTAGAAGACCCTTTTGCACTAAAGAGATACCAATGGCTCTTGCCATTTGACCAGCACCTACAAATCCCACGTTAAAACCTAGCATTTTTGAAATTCGCAATTTATTATTTTAATAGTAAAAATGTCACTCTTTTATTTATTGATATTGAGCAAAGTAAACACTTTCTGTTCTCATTCAAAAGCATTTAAATGTAAAATGTGAAGTGTGATCGATGCTGGAAATAAAGAAGATGGAGCACCATAAAAATCATATCAGCCTATACAAATAGTATAGTATGAGCATTGCTTTAAATGTGTGTACCTTTTGCCTTATCATATCTCAAACAAAATTTTATAAATAAACAAATATTATGTTGTGAGGTTATTTTATCATTGACATTTTCATTCACATTCAATCAAATCGTTTTACAGTTGAACTTTTACAAAACATAGACAGATGCATATCTTTTGCTTACTTAATACATACCTACTCATAATGAATCCATGCACGATACTTACAATAAAACGACTTAAGTTTAAAAGTGTACGATTGCATCCATGTATTATTTTCATTTTTTGAAAGAAATTCATTGTTGGGTGCCGTGTAACCTTCCATAAATAACCGATGAAGATAATTTTTATCTCCCTGTGAATAAGGAACAAAAAGGATTAAAAAATTCCCAAAAAAGAATCGTCCCATTCGACAGCCACCCGTCCCGAAGACTGATAGTCGTAAATGTGGAAAATTTACAAAGCCACTATGCCAGTTAAATGAGTTTATGCTTTAGTACCTTGTTGGTGATGGTGATTCATTACAGCATGATAGAGAACGGAGTCTGTTTAGTCCATTTTACTGAAAACAGGAAAATATAGGGTTAATGGTGCTTATTATTGGATATCATGCATACTGTAGATTTGTCGCCATGCCAATACAGAAAATCATAATCATAAATACATACTTTTTAAATAGATGTTTCATGATGGTATAGACGATAAGTGACATCTCCACTAACTGTTTGACCTTTCTTCTGTTCTGTTTATGTAACTTTAGGAATGATGCATGGAAAATGATAGCAATAATCACAGATTGGTTTTTATGCAGTGATGCAGATTGCCCCAAGTCTAAAAATGCTAAATACCTATACGATTTGTTTACTTGAGTTTAATTTATGTTTTTCGTTTATATTCTTTATTCTTTTGTATACAAATATTTAAGCCGCATGAAAACATGCATACGTTTAAGCAATGTCCCTCTACATAAAAAGAAAAGGGACATTGAAAAAATAACAAAAATAAAATTATTAACAAGAATTAAAACAGTAACAATGAAAGCATCTTGTAAAAAACGCAGAACCAGTCCATGTCGAGATCGTCCATTAAACTAGTAAAATTAAAAGTAGGAAAGTAACAGTAAAGGCAAGTATTTGTTGTGTTTATGTAAATATGTACCTATGTGCACCCGTCACGGTTGTAAAGTTAGAGCTTATATTGCTTAGTACTTAAACTGTCAAGTAAAAAGTCCAAAAAGTTATATGTACATCCAGTCTCAAAATCTTACATACTAATTTATAGTCTAGTCAGAAATCATGTCATGCAAAAAAAATGTCAAAATACTGTGCAATCTTTTTTGTCTCTTCTGTTGAGCAACAAGCGTGAATAGAAAAATAATATATTTAAAAAAACTAGAGTGCTGGCATTTAGTTTATGAAGACGATGAGGACGTCGACGTCGTTGCTTTCTTGGATGTTGCATTTACACTACTACTTCCACTATCGTCCATCAGATAGCAGGTATACTTTTTACTACAAGATGACCCCGGTTGACCCTCCAAGTAAACCCTTGCAATTCTCCTAAGGGCCTGTGGCATATGTGGTTCAAATCTTGGGATAACCCTCTTGAGCGTTTTATCGAGGAAAGAACCTCTGCTAACGCGACTCACTTCGCACGAGATTCTCTCAACACACTTGTCACTCTCCAGAACACTTCTTGCCAAATTCGTCATTTTCCCGCCGAGTTCTCCCAGGCCTAGTCCGGAAATGAGACCACGCTGACCAGTGGCAGGAACGGTGATTACTGGGACGGGGAAAAAGAGGAATATCAGGGGAAGAATAAGAAGTGCTGGGATGAGAATCGCAAGAACCGGGATGGCTGCTTTTGCAAGACCTAAGATACCCAAGCCTTTGAGCCCTTTGATTCCCAAAATACCAGCGACTCCACCAAGACCTCCGAGTCCGCCCAAAGCACCTCCTCCAAAGGAATCTTCATAGCCTAAAGTATTATGAGACGCTATTAATTGTTGAAAAACTTTTCCGATTTTTCTCATAATCAATGCGAACTTACCTTCAGCATCGCTAGACACTCCATATGAGGGTGAGTACACTGGTCCACTCACAGTTCCTGAAGTTTGCTGTTGGTGCTGCTGCGGTTGCTGTTGTTGATTATATCCAAACTCGTTTGCGGCGTCCGCATAAGAGTCCCTGTTCCAGTTGGCATGATGTGGCACCGGATAAAAGTAGGTCGCTCTATACTGCTCATCTCCAGACACAGGAACTGAAGCCCCAGCCCCTGAAGGACCCACATTTGAAACAAAGCTTGTTTGTTGCTTGCTAACACCGTTTCCATGAGAATGACTGCTAGCACCTGCGGTAATACCCACTTCGTTACTGGTGATAGCACCAGTCTGTTGGTCACACATCACACCATGGTGCAAGTTTCCCACGAGGAGTACCAGAAGACTGGCGTACCCACAAAATGAAGATGTTCCACTGAAATACATTTTTAACTGACACAGTCTTTCCTTTGTTCACTTCACTATTTTTAAAACTAAAAATATATCTTGCAAACTATAGAAGCTAAACTAAAAAAACACTACACACTTGATATAAAGACGACCCGCGTCTCTTGTTATTTTGGTCTTCACACCGTCCTGTCATGAGCGAAATTGCGAAAGAGAATGGCATTGACAATCGTTTTTATACGGGGAACCACAAAACTCAACCACCAACACCGCCACGACTCATTTGACTATTTTCCTGTCATCGTCATCTTCATGATCGACAGTGTGATTAGCTGGTAAAATCTGTGATTGGCCCCTTCTTTCCTTGAGTCTATTGAGTATATATAGTAAATGGTAGCACTAGTGACCCAGAAAAGGATATCCTATCATCCCGGAAACATCCTACACACAGTCAGCCAACTAGCTTTTCATTAAATATTTTAAACATATTAAAAACATTTAGGCAATTATTGTTTAGTAATGGGCTGGGTACTACTAACCCCGAAGGCTAAAAAAAGAATATCTCTTTCTTCTTCATCTTCCCATCGTCGTCATCATCGTCATCCATCACAAATTGCCTTTCCTATTCTCTTAAACGTGTCGTCTGCCTTCTCTTGTTGTCATATTTTAATCTATTGCATCTCAACTTGAACATCTCTGTTTTAAAAATACATGCATACATGACTATTAATACCAGGACCAAGAAACCAATATGCAAATTTATTATTATTTTTTTGTTATGCGCACACAATCATATAATGTGCACACACTTACTTTTTATGATTGTTATTGCATGATTTATGTATGCACACATGCTATTTGCATACACACGCGTTATACGACATGTAACTACATTGTTTCTATTTATAAAAGAAATAGTAAACGTATCGATTCATTCATTCAATGAGCCATTCAATGAGTCACTCATTGTTGCTGTTTTACGGCTGCTGAAACACTTCTGAAAGTTCTCGCTGAACTGAAAAGAATACAAGCGAACGCCCATCCCATTTTTTGTACAGGTAACTGTGTGAATGCGCTTGGATTTGGATGGATGGACGGATATGCGTCTTTTACGATGACCGAGGAAAATCGGGCTAAAATGAAAGTTTTTTTTCTTATTCTTTTATTTCCACTTTACATGTTTTTGCACATGACTTCATATTTTATTATTTATTTATTATTACTTATGTTATACCTTGTATTTTTTATTCATCTTTTTTAAAGTCTATTCATTCTACTCAAGCTCATCATCCACTTTTGATTGCTTGTCTCTCTTTTTGTAACGGAATACGCAACACAATTGTTTAAAAGCCTAGATATGTACCTATAAGCCTCTGCATGGTCATCTTTGCAAACGGCATCCTTCCAAAAACGTTTTTGTGAGGTCATCAACCAGCAACATGGCATAGCAAAAGCAAAGAAAAACATATTTTCCGAATTTGTCACAGGATCAAAAGGGAAAGTATTACAGAGTTTCAGAGAAGAGGAGAGAGTTTTATTTCTTGTTGCATTTTTTAAAGTTATGACATCAATATACAAAGTGCAATGGATGAAGGAATTTTAATCCAGAGAAAATATGGTTGAAAATGAAAATGTATAGCCATCGTAATTCAGCGTAACTGGGGCAACGTGATACTCGTTGAAATTCTCTGAGAGAAAAATGCAATGTCCACATCAGAATATCAGAGCCCATAAATTTCTGCAAGTATAAATATTATTATTATTGCGTGACGAATTTTGAATATTCTTATTACTTTTGTCATAATAATCTTTTCGATTGTTTGCAACGACTATGTATTCTCGGACTGATGATGAAGAAGCAAATAAAAGTGCCAGATTCCCTGCACCGTTGGGGGCCGGTAGCAAGTGCTAAAAATATATAGGGTCTATATACTACGCATCTTCATTTCGACAAAAAGAGGTGAGGCATGCCTGAAGATGAGGATGATGATATGACCTTTTCTATGATAAAATAAAATGATGATGATTGGTGATTGACTTTTTCTTTTCATCAGGATCCAATTTTTGTCACTTGTCGCTTGGATGGCTAATTTAAGTTGAGAGGATTGATGATGAGGATTAAAAAGATTTTTACATATCCGGTATCCGGTTTTCTCTTTCAGTCCATTCTTCATCATGCAGCTGTCGTCTTCTTCATTTAATTTAATCAATAAATGAGTGAACATTTAAAACACGTAAGTATTTGATGAAGAATGGCTTAAGAGAATGAAAATTAAATATGAACCTATTTATCATCAGTTTCTATTTATGAAAATGCGTAGTACATTACATATTTACATATATCTGTTACTGATTTGATAGTACGCAATTCAAGTAGTTTTTTATGGTCTCACGCAACAATAACGAAACCACTGTACGGCCTTTTTATGACGATGATTGCGATTAGTCCGTCATTGTGAACATTTTAGATCCGCTGTCGTTGAGGATAATGATGGGATGATGATGGTTTCGATGCCAAATTTAGATCTCACATTCACGGGGATGCTTTGCTTTGCAAAACGTATGAATAAATGAATTACAGTTGACATTACACCGGCGGCTGTATACACGCACAATAGATACATAACAGATTATTCTTAAGGGTTCTCACAAAGTGCTCATATCTTTGGTTTCGGACTCAATGATGGGATGATGAGAAAACGTATTGTATTGGTTTGCCTTTCTGCTTTCGTGGTAGTAACGTAACAACAGAAAAATAAATGTAAAACTCATTGTTACAGTGACTGCTAAAAACTGCCAAGTTATAAAAGGAGGATCAAATAACAAACTTATACGTTGGGTGTCAAGTTTGGGTCTTTTGTCGGTGGTGCTAACAAAAGAAGTGCAAATCAAAAATATGTGCATGCATAAATTTAAAGAGATGGTGATGGTATTGCAGATGATACTTGTATAATTTGGTGTAAATGTTTGGTAATTATAAGTTGAGAAAAGGGTATAGTTATTACAGCATGAAAGCAAACAGTAACATGATAAAGATGTTGCATATTATTTAAAAATTATGCATAGAATTGCCTTTTTGAAATTCTTTTAATCATATTCACTTTTTATGACTTGTAAAAAATCTATCGTGCTTTAGATTTTAAATGAACCTGTCTGAATAACGGGTGTTCAATCTTACAAACAAGTTGTAATATTGCAAAACATTTGGTTTGCTTCAGTAGTGTTGTTCCGGGTTAATTTTACGATTTACCCCAAATTTGGTAGGATAAATATATGAGTATTAAACACCCGATGTGAAAAAGAAAGTAGTGTATTGATTCATTGAAAAAATATATGCCTGTAATATCTCTGATAATTATTTCATTTTTCTTTTATGGGAGTTTTCAATAAACATGCCTCGGAGACAAAACTAATGCAAACAATGAAGCAGACTTTCTCATGAAGATTCATGATGGATTTATATAAATACTTTTACTTTTTCCCAATCAGAAAAGTTTTATTTTCAATATTCTTTCAAATATAGTTTCATCGATATAATAATCTATTTTTGTCAATTTCCGGTAGTGCTTTTCAAAATCCATATCACTAGAACAGAGCATCTTATTAGTCTAAAAGTTGTATCTAATAGCTAAAGTTATAACAAAGAACATGATATCATTAATACGTATAATTTGTTAATGACCAACAGTAACAGCATCTTATACATATTATTATTATTATTGTGGCTTAAAATATCACTTATGATACAACTGCGTATACTAAAATCATATTGTATTTACTTAATTTAATTATTGAGATTGTGTCAACTTAGGACTACTTATATCATCAAAATTATGGAGTTCAATATTATTAAATTGGTTATTGATTCATTATTTTATTTTGATAATATGAATAAAATTTACAGAATTTAATACATTAACAGTTTAGTAAGAACAATTTATACTCATTTATTTTGACTTGTGATGCGATAGTATATATCCTTCTTAACTAATGAATACACATAACATAAATAAATGGGATTTCAAAACAGTATTGCCCTAAACAAAATACATGTACGCTATTGACAACAACTAACATCACTATATTTTACAGGTTATTTTTAGCTAGATTGTAATATTTTGCTACTTGAAAGTGTATATAAAATTACGTTTATGCCTAAACATATCTACAATAATATCAACATTATTTATAACATTGTAAAATACAACAATAAAAACGTATATAGCCAGGTTATCTCAGTTTAGTTGTAGTTCAGTTAAATGCATAGTTTATTAGCTCCTATAATTTAAACGAAATGTAGTTCATTTTTATAGCTTTAACACCTGCCCGTGCCCATCCCCACGTACGTATGAATATAAGTTTCCCTTAATAGATAAATCTATGTTATAAATTACAACCATGACGTATAACACGTGAAATGCAATAAGTTGTAATTTGTGACTCAATTATTTGTAAAATAATAAAATTTCCAGGCACATTATTATACAAAGTTATTGATACATAAAATAATTTAAAATATTTAGAAATATATATAGTATGATCCTTAACACATAAGTACGTACAATTTTCACAGCTTAATTCACTTAAATCTTACAGGGTAATATGTATTGCGGTATTTACATAATATCATATTAGGCTTTTTTATGTTATGAATTGTGTATACCATACTATTGTACTTGTAGGGAGAATAGCGTAATAGTTTAGAGTTTAGATAGGAATCAGAAGAAGAGCATAGCAAAAATTCTTGGAAAATCTTAAAACTAAGCTAACAAATTAGTGTTAATATCCTTGGTAGTAAAAACAGTAGAAAGTAGAAATTGTCGGGGAGTTATGAGGTAGGGAAAATATTGCTTTTCTTTAAAATCTTGTACAGCTTTCCTGAGGATCGAGCATAAAATGTCTTATTTTTACAAACTATCCATTACTAATGTTTTAAGCTTTATGTACTTATTAAAATTATTCCACATACCGACATAAACCATAAAAGTTATTCCTTCGCTTATTATGAAGTGATTCGCTATGGCTATTTCGCCATCAGCCATAGCGCATCAGTCTTTTTTTCTTGCCTTTGCAAACATTTTACTAGCTAAGCCATTTGATTTGAGTTTATTTGATTTACCAATATCGGTACTACGGATCAATGTTACTATAAAAAAATGTCTTCTTAGTATTGCAACTCTAAGTAAAATTTCCTAAATCACGAAAATCACAAATTTTTATTTATTTTTGTCCTCTCTCTTTGTATTTGTAATTACCTAATAGCAGTGATGTAGTGTGAATTATGTCTTTTTTAATTGAATTATCGTGACAAAATCTTTTTCTTCTGGGTTAATGGGCGGGAGTTCTAACGGAGTCAGGATGAAGAATTGCGATTCGATATGCTTCTTTGCGTGTTGAATAATTTTATCGTGAATGTCCTTCCTGGATTCGTAGTCAAGACATGCTTCAAATTCGTCCAAAATGTGAAAAGGCATGTCAGTGATTTTCCACATGGCCATGATGAAAAATACTAGTGCTTTGGAGCGTTCTCCTCCGGATAAATTTTGCACATAGTTGTATACTCCTTGTCTACATAAATGTTTGCAAAAAATTAGTATTTCTATAGATTGAATTTTTGAGTTGTTAATGTTTACTGCTTAGTGCTTACTTGTCTGAGACGACCATCTCTCCATCTTTATTCGAATAGCTTTGTTTTGCCTTTTTCTCTGCATTTTTGTCTGGGCAAACGTAGTACACTAGAGTTCCACTCTCCCAATCCATGATGAGGTCGCCCTTAATAATAATCCAGAATATAAATTACTTAAAATTTTTTTAAATTTTTAAATGTAGTGAACTGAATAAAAACGAGCGCCAACTTACAGTTAGTTTATGTGCTTCTACTAAAGTCCTGTAATTACTTGTTAGCTGGTTGCTCAATTCCTTTTTCGACTTCTCATAGTAATCCGTATTTACTTTAATAAGTGGTCGGAATTGCTGGAAATCGGAATGAATATAAAATTTAGTAAAACTTTCCATTCAGTACTTTGGTATATTTGAGTATTTTTTCTACTCACTTCACACAGTTTCTTGATCAGATTGATTTCATTTGTAATTTGCAAGACTAATGCTTTGCTATTATTGTATTCTGAGAGGACTCTCTTCTTGCTTATTAACTTGTGACGATTCTTGTCCAAATACATTTTTGTATCCTCCAGATCCCTCTGCACCGTTTCCGGTACTCTTAATAAATTTTCGGGACAGGGTCCAGCCTGACTAGCCTTCTTTTCTAGGTCACCCAACGCAACATAAATGTTTGTTTCGGCATCTCCCAAACTTTGAAACTCTCTTTCAAGCCGAAGTATTTTCACTTTGTAGTCCTCAATTTCTTTGGTTAGCTTAGCAACGGTGCGATTAGTGCCGTCATGGTCTCCTTCGAGATCATCCAACTTTTTCTTTACTTCCGGGACCTGAGCGTCAATTTTTTCGATTTCATCTTTGATACTTGACACTTTTTCCTTGGCAAGTTCGAGCTCTTGAAGCGGCATCTGGATCTCCTTTTCCCGGCTGGCGCGCATCTCCTCTACCATTTTAATTTGATCTGCAACGTCCCTCTGAAATTTTTTTAAAATTATTGATATCAAAGTAAGTCTCAATAATATCAAATTAATAATGCATTTTATTGAAATCTCCTTTCCGCTTACATCTTGGTCTTGTGTAGACTCTGTCCTAATCAAACTTTCAGATTCCTTAATTTTATTTTTCAACTGATTAATCTTCTTGTTCACCCCCTGAATCTCCGCGTCATTCTGTCTCAGCATTTTCTCAAATCCATTGTGCCCCTTCAAGTTAATCTTGCATGTTTCTTCAACCTCACGATTCCGAGCAATTTCCTCTTTCACCTTGAGAGTAGTTTCTCCCCTAGCCATTGGGATGAATTCCGTTGTGTACTTGATCATTCCCTGGAGTGGCTGGAACTGATATCGTGGATACGGAGTAACCTTGAACCACTGGAGCGTAAAGCCCGAATTTACTTCTGGTGGAACCTGCTTATCATCTTTCATAATCGATGCGGCATCCTTATTGTTATCGAAGAGAATGATTCTTTCGCAATTAGTCCGTTCTACTATTCCAATTTCCACCATCGGATCCTTGATATTCAACATGCTCAAAACAGTTGGGAAACTGCTTAGCGCATCTTTTACTTTTTTTAACCGTCTCATGTAGTCATTTTTGTTGATGTCAGGAATCTGGATCACCGTTGGATCTCTCACTTTGCCCTTGTCTTTCTCCTTGTCATTGTACACTTCTTTGATGAGATCCTTCAACTTGACAAAGTCCTCCTTCGTTTGTACTACAAATGTGAACAACGCATAATACAGGACATGTTCAATCAGCGGAGCATATTTTGCGTTTTCATCCTACAATAATCAGAAACGTAAAATATTATATGTACTTTTGCGGTTGTGTATGTTATTAAAATATTATAAAATCGGTATTGAACGTACTGGAACTTGAATGTGCTGTCCCAAAGGCCCGATTGGTTTTCTGGTCCAAGATTTACACTCTATTCGTTTAAGGAGCTCTTTCATGTGTCGACCAAAGTTGTCCTTTTTGGTCAGCTCCCGGTTTGTTTCCCCTATAATTCAACAATTTAATTTTTGGTCAAAGCTAGAAAAATAATTAGATTTTTTCGAACATTATATCAACTTACTGAGCTGAGACTCCAACTGAGCAATTCTCGATTGTACTTTCCGCTGTGTCGCTTTATACTCGTTGATTTCTGCGAGAATCTTGTCCCTCTGATCTCTCAAGTCATTGAGTTTCACTTCCTGTTCCTCAATCAGCGCCCGGTTCATTTCAATATCTGCACGATGCTTTTGATTCTCCGCCTCATAACTGATGGTGTCTTTGTTCAACTCCTTCTCTAACTTTTCAATTTCCTCTGTGTACTGACGGATTTTTGTGATGATGGCGCCATGCTGACTAAGGGCTCGTTGTTGAGTTTGCTTTGCTTTTCGCATTTCCTGTGTCTTTGCCTCACGTCCTGATTCCAGTTGCTTCCATTGTCGTTTCGCGTCTTGAAGCAACTTTTTCTTTTTACTGTAATAAACATAAAATATCATTTCATTGTAAAAATGGCAAAGATTAGCAAACAAGTCTGCAATAGCAAAATTTTCTCTTCTACGCACTCTTCCATGTTACTAAAGTTTGAAATATCATCCTCTATTTTCTTTTTTCCCTCCTTAAGCTCCGTCAACTGTGCATAGACATCTGCCTTATCAGCCTGGATCTTCTTCTCCTCCTCCTTCATCACCTTCACTTTTGACCATTGGAGCTCACACTCCAGCTCTGCCAACCGATTTTCACTTGATTCCATCTTGAGAATTTGATCCAATTCCTCTTTGAACTGTTTCTCTTGAAGAGCAAAGAACCGTTTCATTTCCTCCTTGTCTTCAACTTCAGCCTCTGCAAACGCTACATTTTCTTCTGAAGTTTTGAGCATATCTTCGATCGCTGTTAGCTGGGTGGCCTGTTTAAAATTATTAAAATCTTTGTTCGATTGCTGGCTGCTTCCTGACTTGCTCGAGTCCCGGTCCTGTCCCAGAAACTGGAATGGATTGTTGGGGTCAATATTCAGGGAGTGGGTGATCAAACCCAGCTCGTCCTGCTTTATGGGACGCCATCTTCCCTCTTCCACTACGGTGTATGTGGAGCTCCCCGTGTACTTGATACGTCTTTTCAATTTTATCAAGTCCCCATACTTTTTCTTGGGCAAGGTCCCATTATAGTTTGTAAAGTGACCTTCAATCTCTGCGTAAAGGCAGCCCTTTTTTATCAAGTTTTTTATCGACTTTGCTCTAAGTGTGTTGGCTGCTTTTGCACCGACAACAATCTTTATTGCAAGCTGTGTTGCACTTTTCCCGCATCCATTCGGTCCGATGAAAAAGATAAGGCCCCGACCAAATGTCCATTTACTCTTTTTGTGCGCCATAAAGTTGTTCAACTCCAGGTAGGCAATGTTACCGTCTCGTATATACGAATCCTATATATTTCGCGCAAAAACACAGACACAGATACGAACATTTACACATTATTTTTTGCAAACACTTAAATTCATTACATTCATCCATAACCAAACAATCATTTCATCAGTCGTCTACTCATTCGTTCATTCATACTCATAGCATTGTAAAATAATATACAAGCTTTAAAAAATATAAATTGTTAATGATTAGTTTACTGGGAGGGAAAAGAAAATTCATGCATTTTTATAGATCATCACACATGATTTTCATGCAATTTGAAAGCAAAGCTATTAAATATTATTTTAAAGAAAGTTAACGAAAACTTAAAACTTAAGTTTCCAAAATATAATCCTTTGTTAGTTGTTATTTCAACTAAATAAAATAAAAGCTAATATATTATACAACACTGCTGCTGCGATGGGGTAGAAACACCAAAATATCGGGTAATTTAAGGAGGATGATGACACACAGGGCAAGGTCCATAATAAAAGGATATATGGGAAACATTTATATCTACTTATGGGAGGTTTTCATATAGGTGGTGGCACACGTTGTTGATGATCGACTTCGATTTGAAAGCGCATAATATATATTTACTTATTGCTCGCGTTTTACAGACATTGATCCCCACAAAAAAGAAGAAAAGAAAAATAAATTGAAAAAAGATCCGCAGGCGCAACGTTTGTCTATTTACAGATGGTTATAACAAACAATTTATGATTATTATTGGGTGAGAGACATTAATAATTATTATTATGAAAAAAATTGGCACAACTACACAAAAATATATAACATTTTAGTTGACGACGAGTGTTGAGCAATTTGTAATGATGTAACATTAAAAAGATATTAACATTTAAATTAACTGCTCAGCGAGATATAATAAACACTCATCATCAGCCGCGCCCACAGAGAGATTCATCCATCCATTATATTATCACCATAATAGTTACTATTAATCACTATATTTTTTCGCATGCGGTTCTTATTAAGGAACAAAGTTGAATCAAAAATGAAAAATGATTTTGTTAAATGAGAAAATTACGTTTTGGACGATTTCAGGTGGGTACGCTGCCTTCCGTACGGATAATGGTAACGCCCCATTCTGACTGGATGTAGGAGAAGATGGATTTGGGACAGTACCAGGTTTAGGCGTTAGCGGGGGAGGCATCGGCATGACCCCACCACCGCCAGTTTTTTTTCTGATTTTATTTATTTTTTCTTTACTACGATTGCTTTCTCCCACGAAATTTACAGAGAATTTGACAGAATCTACAGAAGAACGTTTATTATATGAAGGTAGACTAGGCCTACCACCTTTGCTATGACTAGTTTTTAAAATTGACTTGATTGAATGAGAACTACTGGGCCTGTCTCTATGTTTACTATGCTTGCCATTTTGATTTTTTTCGGATCTTCTGGAGCGCGAAGAAAGGGGAGGAGCCCTAATACGAAGTCTGCGGGAATGCTTAGAAATGCTACCACCTGGAGGAGATAATGGTGGTGGGGAGCTACTCTTGGGATGGTCAACAATATTATCAATATTATTGGAGGAACTACTTATCTTGGGAGAATCAAGATTATCATCCTCTGGAGTTATTGGATTGTTAAGAAGAGTACTATTTTTGTTATTATCATGAAGAGAAGGATGAGGAGGAGTCTCGTTGCTATTAATATGACTATTACTATTAATCTGATTATTTTGGATAACAACAACATCTTCATCGTCATCATCATCAGTATCGAGAATATTGAGAGGAGGAGCAGCAGATGTTGTTGACGGAGGTGTGTTTCTTAGTCTTATTGCGGAAGAAATTTGCAAAAGCGAGGTAGTGGCGGAGGAAGAGGATGAGGAAAGATTGCCAACCCGTGAAGGACACATTGGTGTCGGTGGAGGTCCGTAATTGGATAGGGTTGAGGCTGCCACCAAGGAACCTGTGTCGTTGTCATCATCAACGTCGTCTTGATCTAGGGACGGGATCGTCATTGACGCCAAAGGATTGTAGTCTGGAGTTCCCGGTCTGGGCATTGGCGTCTTTGGCATTGATGTAGTTGCCAGATCAACAGCACCTGATGGGGACATGTCTCCTCTTCCCCCGTATTCATCTCGGGGGGACAGAGAAGGAGTTGGGGTGTGTAGATCTCCTCTGCCATCTTTTGTGTTGTCAACATCAGGAAGAAATGGATCATTTTGTGATGCCAGCCCATCCACGCCCCCACCTTGCCAAAAGTCAACTCCAAACTCTAAAGTAATGTCGTCATTATGGAAAGTAGTTTCCAAAGAGTTGGAGGATGTCGAACAGGGAGGTTCGAGTGAAGGTGGAAATGAGGATGATGAAGATGATACTTCATCTCCGTATCTTGTTCTTTTTCTTGAGGAGCAGCTGGACGAGGAAGAGGAATAGGTGGGTGTAGGAGGGGGTTGATCCAGAGGATCTTCATATTGACGCTTGCCTCTCCAACGACGAGTGGTTATAGTCGGTGTAGATTGTGACTGTGGCGGGGTAAGGATGGCAGCGTCTGAGAGAAAAACTTTTGACCCCCGAGTACCTTGGAGATGGATCTCGGCAGCCTCACTAAGCCGTTTTTTTGAGCTCCTAGTTGTTCTTCCTTCCATTTTGGGGCAGAAAGTAAACAAGTTCTGCAAGGGTTTCTCATAAGATTATCCAAGTAATCTTGTCACTCCTTTAAAAACAAAGATAAAAATCATTTTAGGTACTTTTATCTTGTTTCACACACATTTACGAGCATGGCAAAAATATCCTTCTTAAATCCTTCCGACGGACGGAACAAGGAAGGAAGGGTTATTTCTTCCTAAAACAACTGTTTAAAGTGATTCTTATAGTTTTTTAAGTGATAAAGAGAATGACTTATGAGGCCTCTAAGCCTTCAGCTGTGAGTTTTTAAAAATAGCGTCACCATAAGCCTTTAATTTCCCCCGTCCGTCATATTTTTGTAAAGCTCGCGTTGGTGTTGGTATTACAAACAAAATAAACCTTCAGTTTATCATGCATTTTTATCAAAATCTTAATTCTTGAATATTGAATAAAACAATTTGAACAAAATAAAATTATAAGGATATTTTTAAAAAAATATGGACTTTGTGCACAGTACCTTTTATTTCTCAACTAAATAAAACCATACCCCTTACTATTCGACAAAACGGTATCTCGTTTTGTTCAATGTCAATGAAATACATTTTAATATTCGTTTACACAAAAAGCACTGAACACATTAACACTGAAAATAACTAACTTCGTTTAAGATCACGACTGCGACTATATAAAAATTTACTAAAACTTAATGTCTTTATGAGAAAGTAACTGCTAAGCATAATAAGCATATTATTATATTGCCATATTAAATTAGACAAAAATGTCTACCCGTAAAATACACAGACGAAAGTCAACAACTAAAATCTCTTATTGCTCATCACTGTTTAACTTTCACCAGAAAACTTATTCTCCAGATATTATCCATATTCCATATAAATAACAATTCACTTCATTCATTCATGATTTGGTATAAGTTAAACGTAAAATAAACACAATCACACACCACCACCGTCATCCACCATTTCCTATCATATCTTCTTTTGCGTCATATTCAAAATTACACGCAGATGTTACGTTTCTCTAGTCAAGGCATGGCTGTTACAGTTCAAACCAATTTGCCAAGTAATTTTTCACAATTCCCTTTTTCCTTATCAGCTTTATAAACTCTTTTAATGAAAACACTTATCGGCTGCATATTGCTTGATGAAGATTTTTGAAAAACTATCAGTGAAAGGCAGCAGGACCGAATCTCAAAGGCGGGTGTGCAGTTTTGCCCCTTTCACCTCAGTCCTTAGGCATATAGCTTGCAAAAAATGGAGTCATTTTAGCGCGTCTCTGCCTCCACTCACTCATTCACCTGCACAACAGCATTGGTAACAAAAGTGACGCAACGCCAACTTTTTGAAACATTGTAAAGCACATATTTTAAACATTGGTAGAACTAATAACGGTAATGTTAACAGTGTTTTGTATACAATGTATGTACTACATTTTTTTGAAATCTTCGTATTATTTTCTTTATTACTCTATACACCTATTTCAAACTGATGACGACGTTATAAAGGCGTATTCACAAGTAACAAAAAAAATTGTTTGCCTTATTCTGCGTATATTCTATTTTATTTTGAATAATATGAATGGAATGCTAAGATATAAAGAAGAATCGGGAAAATATGTGGTTTAAGTAATATAAAATGGGGTCAATCGAGAAATTAATTGTGAGCTGGTGGTACTGGTCCTGGAAACAAATGACTGGTCAGCGCATATTTGCTGGTATGAATAATGTGAACGAGGGTGTTTGATTTTTCGATGATGACGATGATGATGTGATAGCGTACTTAGTATCTACATTTTAAATACATTTTGTTTCTAATAAACGGACCGTATACAAAGAAAATAATATGATTTGAATTGGTAGAGTGTCAGTCACCTTTATAAGGAAAAAACGCTATATAATCCCCCTTCAAAGCCATACTCACTAATGTTCTTCGTAAAGAGAAAAAATTGGAGGCAAGCTTAATAAAAGGGGTTTCTCTGTGAGTAAACCATTGTCCGTTCCTCTCTTTGCATTGAGGAGAGGGAGAGAGAAAATGTTTTTAACTTAGGTACATATAGATATGTCTGCAGCATGAAAAGTTTTTAATAGAGAAGTGGATGATGA
Organism: Entomobrya corticalis; assembly: GCA_034694325.1. Classification (NCBI taxonomy): domain Eukaryota; kingdom Metazoa; phylum Arthropoda; class Collembola; order Entomobryomorpha; family Entomobryidae; genus Entomobrya; species Entomobrya corticalis. The sequence goes on from JAQFYG010000045.1 coordinate 56,514, forward strand.
CGGCTAGACAGACATGTGTATTCCACGTTATTTACCAGCAGAACATAAAAACCATTTGATCCTTGCTAGAGCCTTACCTAATGTTATATAGAGACTTCCCCTTCCCGTCTCTCTGCATCTTTAATTCTGCTGGTTGCTCCTTGTGAAAAGAGAAACCATTTCTGTGAATCGCACGCCGCAAGCTTAGAGCACCTTACACAAAGCAGAAAGGATACAATGTAAGCAGGAATGCGAGCGTGTTTTGAAGGCGTTCTTGATGATCATGATAAATAATGTGGCTACTGACTGAGTTTGTTTGCTGTTTGGTTTGGACTCTCCTGCTCACTCCTCGACATAGTAAGTACAAGGGTTTCTCAATAGTCTGCTTGTATTAATAAGGAAACGTTTCTCTCTATTCTTAGTAGACATAGTAGTAGGTCGAGCAAGGGTGATACCAGTTAGAAGAGAAGTGTTTTGAACTCGATATCAACGAATGTGGAACGGGATACCCGCTATAGGATATTATATGATGTGAGATGTGATATCATTGACAAGGCTATAGGGGCTGTTAAAATGACGCCGGGATAGTAAAATGAACAATAAAATATACAATGTATGCATTTATTGGCTTGTTATAGACGAGCTAGTGTATATTCATTTCCCCTTGAGTTAGTGAAGCTCTTGAAGCCAAAGGAAATTCCTATTTCGAGAATTTCGTATGGCCGTGATGAAATAGTGGTGGTTGTGGAGCGCAACAGAGCATAGCGACAGAAAAGCCTATAATTCTGCTGCTGCGTATGCACAATTCTTAGTTGAGTGAGTAGAAAAGGGTTTTTCACTCTGAAAGGGATGTAAGATGTAATAGATACTACAGATATAAAAATACAAAGTGTGTGTAATGTGCACTAGAGAGTCAATAAAATTATGTAAAATGGTACATGGTAAAAATGTGATGTAAGAACCATATGGCCATTATTATGTCATGTCACGTATGCATTTATAAGCGTATAAAGTATATGGCTTTTGGGATGTATTATGTATTGCTGTACTTAAATGAGAAGAGGAAGTGGATGTAATTTGTAGTACATTGGCATCATAACGATATCCTGATTTTGTGATACTGACAGACACGCTGGGAGCGTTGTATAATTGTATTATCGATGATTTCTACTGAATTGATTGCTGCAATGAAGGATTTTAAAGGTTATAGTTCATGGATGGAGTATGTGCAGTAAAATAAAGCTGAACATACATTTTCCATAAACAAACTATTTTATTATATTTTAATATTATATAATTTTATATTTTAGCACACAATATAAAGTTATTAACCTTAGTAAATATATTATTTGAACAGGTTGCTATGTTATTTGCTAGCGACTAACGTTGTTATCCGCAAGAATAAACTCCAAGCCTTTCTGAGCGACAAGAATCGTGGGCATGTATGTATTTCCGCTGGGAACGAAAGGAATCACCGAAGAATCCACTATGCGAAGTGCTTGCGTTCCAAAAACTCTGAAATGATGAGAAAAAATGATTTCTGGTGAATTCATGATTAATTTTAAACCGATCTGCTTTTGTATAATGTGATAATTTACCTGAGTTTGGAATCTACTACAGCAACAGTACTGTTTGGACCCATACGACAGGTGGAGGTGGTATGAAAATGGGGTGTATTCAATTGATAAAAATAGCATTTCCAGTACTCCCTGCTCAGAAACTCATGGTCCTTGCTACATGGTTCAAAGGGTGTAAACATTTTTAGTCCATATTTCTGATAAGCGGTCGAGTTGGTAAATAGATCCAGCATCACCTCAATTCCATCAATCATTCTATCAACGTCTGTAGGATCCTGGAAAAAGTTGGGATCAATCAACGGCTTATCTGCAGGGTCCGCACTGGCCAATTTCACAGAACCTTCTGTAGTTGTCCTCATGAGTTGCACAGTAAAATAAACTTCTTCCTGCTCACCACTTGGAAGGGGATTCTCATGAAATTTTTCATGAACGAAAATATACACTTCCGGCCAGTCCTTGTCTGGATTAAGTTTGCTGTTCAAGTAGCCTTTCATAAGTCTAGGACTTTTTGTATAAGCATTCATTGGACCTGTACCGTTGCCCAAAAACTGGGTGACGAATTGGCTATTGTTGAAGCTTGTACCAAAAGTGGTGTTTAGAAGAAAGCCAACTCCATCTCCACCCCAAACATCTATCCCAGGATGATCTTGCATATGTTGTCCAACTGCAGGCAAATCAACCAAGGTTGTGATATTGAAAATAGATAAATCTTCTGGATTACCGACTCCAGACAATAATAATAGCTTCGGTGTCTCTACAGATCCTGCTGAGAGAATCACCTGTTTCCTGGCTAATGCCTTTAGTCCGTTCTTTCCATGCCGTGTATATTCGATTCCAACGGCACGAGTGCCTTCAAATAATATTTTCGTTGCGGTGGCATACCTCTTGATGAAAAGTGATTCTCTGTCAAGAGCTTTCTCCAGATGGGATCGATATGCTCCCCACCTCAATCCATCCTTGATGTTATAGTCTACAGTGGAAAATCCGTAGTTAAATTCGCCACCGTCCAAGTCCCCAACTGGAATGTCTTTCTCCTGTAGCGCTTCCTTCAAAACAGATAAGCCGGGGAGATGATCCACCTTCCCCACGTAAATGTCTCCACCCCTCCCATGAGTTGTATCAATATTTTCGTCGTTCTCGTAAGCTCCATGGTAGTCCTCAAGACGATTATAAGATTCTCTCAAGTTGCCCCAAGACCAGCCCTCATCCCCAGTAAAATTTGCCCAGAGATCGTAATCTTTTGGGCGACAACGATTGTAAAGTCCCACGTTGATAGCGCTTGTTCCCCCTAGGGCTTTTCCCCTTGGCCACCAGCAATAACCGTTGAAATTGTATAAACATGAGCGAGTTTGCTGAACTGTTGTGTAGTTCCAGTCCATGACTCTAGTTCTCCAGAATACATCAAAACCAAAGGGAACGTCCAAAACCGGATTGGGGTCGCCACCAGCCTCTAATAATAGCACTCTGTCTGAGTTGGACCGAGTTAATCCTTCTGCTATAACGGAACCGGCCGCACCACCTCCAACTACAATGTAGTCAAATGTTTCTTCTGCTCCAACTTCAAGTTCTCCTTTTGCTTCGCTCAATACTTTATCAGACATCTGTAACGTTTTGTCAAAAATAAGGACCTGTTGTTCGAGATCCACACCTCCATCTTGGATGTTTAGATAGAGAGCTGCCACCACCAGTGGGATGGCAAAACGGTTGAGTAATGATAAAGAGATTGCCATTTTCTATGGAGATGAAAATATTTAAAATTTGGTTGTAAATGATAAAATATTAGAATTTGTTTGTGTAATAGCTGGTTATAGTTATAACTAACAGATTTTTGGTTGAAATGATGTAGACAGAGCGTTCATCACCTCCCTTTTATACTAGATCCCTTGAACTGCCTGGCTGCCGTTTGAATTCCATGTGCACTTGAGAATGAACTTTGTTGATTTGTTACATTTTTGTGCATTTTTGCAACATGCATGCTTGCATTTATATGCATCATGTATTTAGGTAATTATTGCATACTATTTTATTTTGCATGCGTTTTCCACGAGGTACATTTTATTCAATTCAGTCATAACAAATCCAAGGACATTATTCAGCATGTTTTTAACTTTTTAATTTGCACAAAACATCGAATTACTATAATTATAGGAAATTACCAGCAGCATACTTACCAATAGGATTGTTTGCACACCGGCGTGAGAACGAATACCTATAAATCAGTGTATTCTGTTGACAAGAGAGAGGAGATATGAGAAATGAGAACAATGATGGCAATGTATGATGTATATTTTATGTACACAATTTGGGAAACATGGTGGTGATATAATATACTGATATGGACGGCTAGTCAGCCGATTTCGATTGCACAACTTGAGCATTGTATTGTCGAATTAATCGTATTTAGAAAAAATAAATGAGCTCTCCAGAAAGGTACTTGGGAAATTTGAAAGTTATGTGAAATAATATGAATATGATTATTGCTTACATTGCCTTATTTGCGTCATCAAATCAGGAGTAAAACAGGGACCCTGCTTGTATTAGTATCTTTTGTTCATGCATCAATTTTGCTTGACTTTGTGCCCTTGAACAAAGGGATCTCATCCAGGAGCTTCGATATATTTCACGAGTGGCCATGTCCTCTTGTACCCTTTTACGCAGGCAATTACATAACCAATTAGGTACTTCATGAATGTTTTCTCAATGCACGTGAGAGGGCACAGTCAATCTGGTCTCGTTCTTACTTTTTCCATCATATAACTTTTAGTTTCTTCGTTTATAATGAAATGAAAATACATAAAGTAGAATGAGATTAAGATCTTTACTTGCACTTGGCTTTCGCTGATTTCATTTTTGTTTTGTAACGTTTCACCATAATTTGAGCCAATATTTTACAAATGAATTTATATTAAATTTTAAAGCAAAACAAATCTGTATGATAAAAATGTGAAAACCTTAGTTAAAATTTACCGATCAATTTACTTTGAATAGAAAAACTGTCATTTTCTAGTTTATTATATATTTTTATTTTAAAATCAAATATACATACATAATCGATTGAATGATCAGTTATTGATACTTATCTGCTGATACATCAAAATCAAACTTCCAACTAGGATTTATCAGTTTCCCACACTAATGCAAAATCTACTACATTAAATATTTCACAGTTGCATGGAGTTCACGATCTATTGGAACTTTGACAGCGACGCATCTGACTGTGTGATCGTACTATTAATAGTCACTTATCGTTCATTGTCCTTGGCAACTTAATGAAAATCTAAAATCTAATCCAACAGCACTAAGCGCTTTAAAATTAGTGTAAAGTAGGTATGTTTAATGTTACTACATGTATCTTGCGTTGTTGCCTTATATATCTAGTGAAATTATATTTATATAAATGTCAATGTCAACTGCCGTATGTAATGAGCCAGTGATTAGTGCTTATAAAATCTTTTATTGCCATGTGCTGTATCTGTTGCAGGCTTTCATAAAGTATAGTAACTAAATACTGGTACTGGTGTGAACATTACATACAACCACACAATCCAGGTGGGCATTAATTTTCCTTGACCACTATCTACTTGGTATTAGCGCAGTCTCTTGGAATTGTATGTGCCTTCTAATTATCATTATCGATACTTCTCCTTTTAATCTCCAGTATACTTCTTATGATGCATCTGTTTTTGTCATTTTAGTCACTAGTCACACACACTCCTTGAATTTTCTCGCCATTTGACAATAAAAGTTTGATGGACTCCATAAAAACATGAATTTTTTCGTTTTGAGTGTTCGTACTTGGTCGCTAGAACATAATTTTTGAATTTTATTTCATTTATTGAAATAAAAGAAACTTCTTGTAACTATAATAACAGTAGCATTCACATGTCAGACGTCGACTTGAAAACAGGCTTCGAGAAAACTTAAGGATTTGTTAATTTTACTATAAAATTCTGAACGATGCATTCATCTTATTTTGTGTTTGTGACCGCTGCCTTTCTGACATCATCGGTCATCAGTTCTGCGCTCGTCCAAACATCTGTACATTCCTCCAGTTCTGTGACAAAGCATTCTCCTCCTAGGCCCACGTATTTTGACCTGAGCTATTCAATTAATAATGACACCATCTATTACCCCGGGCAGAAGGTGGAATTTGCACTAGCTAAAGACATTCGTGGGTATACACCTTCAGGGTATTGGTACGCTTCCTATTCATTTTGCATGGGAGAGCATGGTGGCACGCATGTAGACGCACCAATCCATTTCAGCAAAGATGGATGGACGCTAGATGAAATTCCTCCAAACCACCTTATCGACGTGCCAGTGACAGTTATTGACGTGGAGCAGAATGTTTTCTCGTCGACCGAAAGTCCTGACCAATTTCTTCTTCAGGTAGAACATCTCATTCAGCACGAGTCTGTATACGGAGAAATCCCGTTTCGAGGCGTGGTTCTCGTGCACACAGGCTGGGGAAGATTTTGGCCAAATAAATTGAAATATCTTGGTTGGGACAACTCTACAAACAGCATTAACGGAAGCAACGATACTGCAGAGAAGAAAAAACCGATTCTTCATTTTCCAGGATGCTCAGAACAGGCTGCAAAGTGGTTGGCTAACGAGCGGGGCATTGTGGGATTTGGAATTGACACGCCGTCAGTCGACATTGGAGATAATCATGTGAGTGTTAATTAGTATACGTCTATTTATGTTGTTGGGTTTACATTTTCAATTTAAATTTAATTTCATTGTATTTTATTTTTCCTCATTTAGGGCAATCTTCCAGTTCACATTTTATTTGCAGAGAAGCAAATCTATAACATTGAAAATGTTGCGAACCTACACCTAGTCATTAAATCAATGAAGAAGGAAGCTTGCAGTGATATGCGTCTGTTTGTACTTCCCGTCAAGATCACTGGTAGTACAGGGGGTCCTTCTCGCCTTCTTGCCTATTGCAACCATAACTAACCAATAATAGTATTATAACATTTAATTTTTTGGCGAATAAAACATTTTACATAAAAATTTAAATTATGACCTCCGTCATCTTTGACTCTTTTTTAAAGTTTGCATTTACACCATAAAGTATTAAAAAAGGATTTTAATGGAACGATTCAATGAAACTTCGTAATTTCAGTGAAATTCGTCTTGGTTCTATGCAAACATTTTTAGAGTTTACATTTTATGATAATGATGGATTTGCACTTATGCGAAGATTAAGCGGGTACATATTATTATTATGATATTATAGTTTTATATGGTTATCCTATACACTATAGAAATATTTATGCAATGAGTCAATGAGCATAAAGAAGTGAAAAGATTAACGGAAACTGAAATGTTGATTTCTATTCTCACTGAGATAATAACTTGGTTTATTTGCATGAATGAAATTTCTTAGAAATCCTGTCATTACTCATGTTTCTCGATACCACTGAACTAACTGACTCATCTTGAATCAAGAATGGATCTTGTAGAGAGTAAAAACAGAGGGAGAGAGAGGGAGAGTTTAGTCTAAACAAATAAAGCGATTAAAACAATATTATTTTTCAAACAATTTAATAAAAATAAATGTTTATGGACTCGTGTTATAGGCCACTTAAAAGTTAAAATATCTTGAAAGCCAGTTTCTAATGATTATGTCAGCAAGCAAACTTTTTATTTATGATGCCGCTGTTTTTATCTACCTTTATCGTTTCAGTCTCTTTCATCGTCATAGTCATAATCATGCCTACAATTTCGGTTTGAGTTTTATGGCTATAGTTTTTTGTTTTCTTTTGGGTAGTCTTAGAAATGAAAACAGTATTTTTCATGGAAATTCCATACGATTCCATGAAATCACCAACAACAAAGAAAAATGTGATAGCATTCAAGTCTCCATTTTTGAAGAGTGTTATTTGTACGAAAAGAACAAAACAATGTCATGTTTTTAATAGTGCTTCTGTTGTTAACTATATATTGTGCCAATAACACGGATAGTACAAAAAAGTAGATATTTATGATGAAAAGTACAATAGTTTTGTTCTAGAATTAATATGGAATAATTAATTGAATGTATTTTCAGATCAGCACGATTTTTAAAACTTTTAAAATTTGTCACAAGGTAAAAATAGCGTATGGTTTAAAATGATTTTTATTGAAATTTTCTTGTCGTGCCTAATTTGCAATTGTATTTATAGAAATACATAAAATGATATTGTTTTATGTAGTATTTGTGTGACGCAAGTTTCAAGACTTGCTAGCTTACTGGAACTTTAAAGCATTTTTAGTACTTGTAACGCTAATTAGGAGAGTCTCTACCCAGATAATATAGTGCGTAAATAGTAAATAGTTTTCGACAAAATTTTAAAAAGCAAACGAAAATCTGGGTGCCAATTCAGACTTTCCTCTTAATATTGTATTATGTTTAATAAAAACTTAATATCATATTAAGTGTAAAACCA
>JAQFYG010000046.1:0-64228 GCA_034694325.1 Entomobrya corticalis
ATATACATATATAAGAGCGATTTGAGGATATATGCATTTTCGCAGTCAAATTCTCGAGACACTTTCACACTTTAAGTGGAGCATGTAATTTATTTGCCACACCACATGTGACATGCAAAATCGAATATTATGATGTTTAGCTGGAGATTTTAGCTTGAGTTATACAGTTGGCTAGTCTATTGAATATATACTACTATAGCTATGGGATGCTTGTTAAAATTTTAAAATTGAGCTTAAATTAAGCTGGGGAATATTTTAGCAAATAACTATTTTTATCGATCATTTTTATTATCATTGCTGTACTTATTGCGAAAATCCAAACAGAACAATTGTCATTGCATCGTACATGAAATATGGTTTTTCTTTTATAAATTTTTAAAAATCTCCCCTCGTGTTTATTGTACATGAAATATGGGAATAACCGAATAAAAAAGTCAAATAGGTATACATTTAGTTGGCCTCAGTAGAAACCTTGTGTAATTGTGTAACTAGCCAGGACAAATTCAATTTAATAACGAGCCCCGATAAATAATAATTGTGACAACAATTTTGAAACGAAATATTTTTTACGTCTGTAAATATTCCACTGTTATCTATGTATGCATGTACATACCAAGTAAAATTGCAAGTGGCAATAAGGATTTAAAGTGTGCAGAAACGGATATGCCTTTACATGAAGTACATTAGCAGCCTAAAAATCATTAGAGGCTTTTCTAGGGGAGTTATACTCTAATAGTTTTCAAAACAAATGAAATGGATTGCAACCAATAATTGTGGCGTGACATGATATGGTGTTGAGAATTAAATCAAATGGTAGGAGTCTAAAAATTGCAGTCAAATAGTGCTAAAACTCTAATGATACGTCATATACTCACAGTGTGCCTTGCATGAGCAAAACTGTCAATTATTTTAATTCCACTTGACTCACTTTGTTTCTTCTCAGTTGTGCCGCAACTACACGGCAAATAAGTACGAGAGAAAAAGATTCTTACTTTTGTACTTTGGACTATTACTTTTCTTTCTCCTTTGTCGAAAGTAATATTGCCAACTAAACGTATATTTTCCTTTGCACCGATCCTACTACACTCTTTATGATTAGCACACATACTAAGCCATATTACCAAACTGCATGTACATATTTTCCTTCGTAAATTTCTGAGCCCTTGTTGCTTTCTTATTTCATAGTGAACAACCATAGTATACTTTGTTTCAAGTCTTATTGCTTCAATAATATTGTATTATGCAGTGTGTATAAGTAAGCATACTCATTTATGTATATGTACACACATTCGCCAAAATTTTAATTGGAATCACCAATCACGCAATGTTTGGATTGGTGGCTTTCAGAATGATTTTCACGTTTTTCCTCGTGATAAGGAGCTGATACAAAAGAGACAAGTACCTATTATTTTATTGTGTGTTGGTGCTGCTACTTTGGTACATACTTTTCAGATTGGGACTAATGGCTCTGTTGTATTTGATTGCATAACATCCAGAAAGTCTCTCCCGTTTTACTAGACTTGTCTCCTTTTCCGGGGTGGTTTGGCGGAGGAAGTATTTACCAATTGTAAAGTGTGGTAAGTGTATGTATATGTATGTATACCATAAAGGATACTTCTAGAAATCCTTTATAACAATAGACAAATGAATTTTCATGTATCAACTTTGTCTTCTCTTGATTATGTATGCAAGAGCGCGCTAAATGAATGCGCTAGGTGAAATGACTTTTTCTTGGTAAAATATAGGATAATATTGTTAGTAGCTACTCATGTTTTTCTAATGGAAATTTTAAAAAACAAATGCGGCAGTTGGACGGTTAGCCATTAAAAAGCTAAGTGAATTGGTTGAAGTATAAGATAGTATGCCGTGTTCAAGTTAATTATAGAAATTACTCGTTATATGTAACTATCAGTTTGGGTTTCCAAATTTTCAATGTTTATGTTAGATGGATACAATATGTATAGATTTTTTTGTATTGTGCTTAAAAATGAACAACGGATGCTCACAAAAAGCTTGTCATGCATGGTTTGTCTTTGTTTTTTTACTTACACGCTTGTCATTTAATTTATCAGTACTTAAACATATCATTCACTTTTAGTTTAGTTTACTTGAGACAATTAAAAAAGTATGCTCTAGTTTCACAAAAAGAAGTAATCTGATTTATAACTGACCTACTCCATCGGTTGTTTTTTGAGTTTCTCTCCTTCTCTCAGTATCTGAAGATAATACTTTATTGATTCAGATGATTCATAACTAAGCAAGTTTCATTTTATGATTACTTACCTTTACCAACTGTGCTTATATTGACCCAGATAAATTTCCATAAAAGATTGTTACAAGCTTTTTAAGTCTTTCAAGAAATTTGGTTTTGAAACTAGTGATACTATGTGAGGCACAAAATCAGAAAGTATATCATTTTTATATAATGGTTTTAAGGAGATATAATGAATAAAGAAAACGTTCTCTCAAAGTTGATTCTCTTTAGTTAGTTTCCTGGAGTTTGATACAGATGCAGTATTAGGTTTATTTACAGTATAGCAAAATAGGAATTTACACTGGAAACGTATAGTATTTACTCTGCGAAATATGCCAAGTTTATGAATGCAAAAATAAATAAATAATTAATAATCACATGTCTAGAATTTTATTGTTTTAACACGCAGTTCATGTCATTTGTTTTTTATTTTTCTTTCTGTTTCACAAAACCATTTTCCATTAAACATATATAAGTATATAGTAGTGATACAGATACATTTACCTTCAATATTGCGATCATTGTAATATTTTTTATTTCTTTGTCAATTCCTTACTTATCAGCTAGGCGTATATCCTTAAAATCTAAACCGTTATGTTCTGATCTGTATGAAAAACCAACGAATGTAGACATTTCATAATTTATAATATCGTCAAAACAAGAATCAGGATCTAAGTATAAACAATATACGAGTAAAAAGTACAATAATCTAACAACAGCTTGCATCTTAATTCCATTTGCTCGTTTCTTTTTCGTATTTTGCAAGATTTCACCGAGGATTTTGCGACGACATACAGTACAATATGGCATGATGTATTAACCTATTAACAATCATTCCATTGTCAATAAGTCGTAGTATAGCTCCGTTTGTATTGACGTACAGATTTGTATGATATTTATGTAGGTCATGCATAACTAGCAATTATAATACATCAGTTTCTTATCATCCATCATTCCTGTCATCTTTTGCTATTATTAGATTATATAAATTTGCATTATTACTTGATGATGAATGATGATCATAGACATACGCCTAAATTAGGAGGAGACGTTTAGTCTGTAAAATTTTACCTTTTTGTATATAGTCATAAAAGTAAATAATAATTTAAATAATGCGGTCGTCTATGATAATATAAGTTATAATGGATAATTACGTGTATGTATCCAATATTCCGTACATACTGTATTTTGATTAGGGGTTAACAGAAACGGTGTTCTTTTTAATGCATAATATAACGAATGATCCATAGTTGATTTGATCGTATGATATAGGAAGTATACAATATGGAGATATATCATAAATTAACGTTTCATCCTGACAATCACCTTTTTATGTAATTAAGTTACGCTGTACAGTAATAACGAAATAATCACTGATTATATTACAACAACACAGTTGCAAACAAGCAAAATACAAGTCTGGTGTATGATTTAAAAAAGGATCAATGAAAAACAGTTTAAATATCTGCATTCTAAAATCAATCAAAATGCTCTAAAGCAAACGTTCCAAGAAGAAATCTTATAAATTAATTTTCCTTTTACTCGTCAGTGTGCTTTAAATACCTACGACCCATGCATTGACGATACGGGTAGACTCATATGTTGTACGAATGCGGCCACAATCAACATGCTAGAGTGTGGGCACGATATTTAAATTTGTAATGCAGCAATAATAAAATAATTATTTACTTTAATACCACTCGGAATTTGAAAGAAAAGCAATAAATAAATATGTAATCACCATAAAAATCACATTAGCTGTAATCATAGTTGTCTTCTGAGCCTTTTGGAAAGAGAAATCTTGTTGATCATAGAAAAAAGGCATAATGGATAGAAAAAATGTATTTACATCTTAAATAAAAGCAGTGGGAGTGTTCCTGTCCTACCTACAACCTGTGTGTGGTGTTGTGAGAGATGATGATAACTTTTTGCACATGACTCACCTGTCTGTTTTTTTTATTTTCCTATTGGAGATGTGTAGTAACGTTGTAACAATTACTAATGATGATGCTTTATGAAAATTATTATCGTGATCAACATAATTATAATGACAATGTCAGTATGTACCTTTTTCACAATTAATATATTTTAAAACTAATACTTCTCAAGCATCATTAGATTCATCCCATGATGATGTTGATGAGGATGATAATAAACTCCATACGTTGTTTTGTACATCGTTTTGTGTGTCTATGTGTGCGCACGTATATAAATAATTTTGTGATTATATTGTTGGTGATGACAAGGAGAGGGTAGCTCATTATATAATATTAAGTATGCATATTATCATTATTATTATTATTATGACATTTTCATGTTTCAAGGCGGTTGTCGTCATGTCATGATGTTGGTACTTTACAGCAATATATAATTATAATCTGTTCTCTTTGATGTACTAATGTTAATCCTCTTACGTTTTTATCCCTCTTTCCTCTCAGGATATTTCTTTTCTGCTGAAACAGAAGAATAGACAACTTACGACGGCAGGTAGACGGTAATATGATTAAAAAAGGAAAATCAAAAAATGCGGATGATGAAGCATTTTATATGGATGGACGTAGCAGTAATAATATATCATGTACGTGTGTGGTGACGCTTTATCTGCCATTTTTAACTCTTTCGCTTGTCTCCTCTACTTGGCAGACGACAAGTATTTTATGTACTTGCATGTCATAAATAAATAAATATAAGGCTTGTATTCCGCGCAAAAACATAGCAGAAATTCTTTCAGTTAATTGGCATGTTTTAGTAATATATAGTAAAAAGGTCAGAATAATATTGTGCCAACCTTCTAATTATATTCCAATAACAACATGTAACGGTGAACTTTAATATTTAACTAATCTCAAACTTTAAAAAAATGGCTCAGGTTCAACATTTTTTACTTTATCGTAAATCTTATGTCAGACTCCGGTTTAACCGAAAATCAAAGCATAATGTATTCATTTAAGAGATCTGACATAGGTAGTTCATGATTTTTTTCAGAATAATTTTTAAACTCTTTTGTATTCTAGCTAAAATCAATGTCAGATGTTTCGTATTGCTAATATTATCCCTACTTTTTCATGCATGACCGTATGAAAGTTGTATGAAAAGCGCCCAATCTAATCCATGGTAATATGGAGGAAATTTAATACTTTCAATCAAAAGAACCTCTTGATGGAGTCGTTCAAGTGGTATTCTTTCTTGACATTCCCACAAAAACAAAAGTTTTTTATATTGGTAACTGCGGTCGTACACAAATGGTATTTTGCCTGTTTGAAATTGTAATTGTTATAATCTTGTCCGATATATGCTGTTGTAGTTGTATTGAATATCTGGGTTTAAGAAAAAGGACTGACTGAAGTAAGTCTGTTTGTTTAAGTATATCTATAGAGCAGTATAAGTATAAGGTAGTATCGAGTTTGCTTTACCATGTTATTAGTGTGATATTTGATACTTACTTTCTTTGTAGCCTTCATGTAATGAATTTGATAACCTACTTTGTCTTCCCCCGATGATGATGAGATGCGTTTAAAAAGAGAATGTAATACGATGGTAATGAGAACTGGAGACAAAAATGACTGAGAAACACATAATTAGATAGGAAATCATGCGCTTTTACCAATAACAGCAATAAATAAAACCAGAAACTATGCTTAGTCACGAGACAGATTTCTAGCTTACGCATAAAATATGATACAGTGATAATGTTTATGGTAATGCAATTTTATGCAGGAATTATATAATAATAATGTAACATATTTATATATATCTTGTATTCATGTGTTATGTAGGTAGGTATAATATGATTCTTTTATTTATACACATTTCTGGATACACATGTTCATAATTTTTAGATAGATGAGTATCCGTATTACTCTAACAATAAAACAATCTGTTGTTTCATAAAGAGACACTATTTGCGATGATATTGTAATAATGCATTAAATAGTTAATAAAATGGCAGAAAAAAAACAAAAAAGTAACAACAACAGCATGGAATACCGTCATACTATAATGATGATCGTGCCAAAGTAGTTTTTCCTTTTGCTAAGGAAATTAAATAAGTACTACTACACGTGCATATACTATTATTGGTATAAGCATGCGCACTGATAACGGACGACCGAGCGAACGCTATAATATGATAATTTACAATATATTAGATTCTACAAAATATTTATTATGCAACTGTGGTAAACAATCAAATCAAACAAAACTCGAAGAAACACACGGTAGTAAAACTTTTGCCTCCGCCATCTTACTACCCTCCCCATAACATTGCCGTGTATTCTTTTTTTATAAATAATTTATCATTGCTACTTAATATTATATATTATAGTTAATATAAATTTACATCTTGGGATTCAATAGAGAATTCAAGCTAAATGCGGCACTGAGGTGGGGTGCTCGCGCCAGTAATGAACCGGGATGTCCTGGATATGGGCCTACAGGGGGAAGGAGTCCTCCAAGTGACGGTGGTAACAACGGTCTCGCGGCAGCTAATCGAAGCTTCTCTATTTCAGCTTCTTGAAGTCTTTTGGCTTTGGCCCTCCGGTTTTGAAACCAGATTTTTACCTGAAAATTTAAAAAAAATCATTTTTGTTTAAATACTTTACACATAAGAAATTCAGCCAAAACGAAGCTTTTCAGAATTTTCAGAAGCATTTTCCCCGAATATTATTTTACAACCAATATTCAATATTCTAGACATATAACATTAGAAAAAACGCGAAAATAATCTGTCTGTTGCCGTTGTGCTACTGTCATAGTTATCATCGTCACCGTCTTCATCCCTATCACCATCACCATCAAATATCGACTAGCTCAACAAGAGTTGAAATCGCTGAAGAAGTAGTGCAGTGGCACCAGGAGTGAGCAAACAGCAACAACTCTTCTTCGGTGACTCCAACATAACAAGCAGCAGCAACTCACTATTTCTAATCATCTTCGACATCCCACCAGGCAACCACAATATATAATATAATTATGCAGTGGTAAATTTTCTTGATCAAATAAATAGATTCTCATTTTATATTCCATACAGGAGCAATAACACTTCATCATGTGAGTTCTGTATATATGGGCACGTCAATTAGTTTTAACAAACTCGATTCTCTTGATTCACCTAATAATTTCTCATCAATGTCACCATCAATTGGGATGCAAGATGTTTTATACTTCTTGCTGTTCTAATCCTTATAGCTATAGATGTGATTGAATTTTGTTAACTTGCAGAGAGAAGGCAATGGATTGGAATCGGTTAGCTCATCATCACCAGAAGTAGGGGTGACTGTGGATACTTATTAAAGGGAAATATCAATATACACATGAGCAACTCATATATAGAGTTAAAACTAAATCGACAATAAAAAAGCCTTCTCTTGACCACTCCTTTTTTACCCCACTGAAAGTCATTAGTTTATTTTTTTGTATGCAAACCAATGAATAATAATGCAATATTATATTAACTGATTAGACTGAAGAACAAAACTGTCTTCTTCGACAGTTTTCAACAAAAAAATTCACACATTACAAAAACAGTTGTACCTTTTTTCACTACATCACAAAATGCGCATACATGCATCATACAACCAATTTTAGGAAAATACCACCTCCACCACAACAACCATCATCATTCCTTATGAATATCTAATGCGTTCTAAGTGAGTAGAAAATCACGACCATGTAAAATGTTTGATACATTGACAACAAGGTAATTGAAAAAGCATGACTCCCTTTTTATCAATTTTGTTTATAAAATATGAATATCGCTTCAAGCGTTTGTCTTGTTTTTTCTGTTGTTGATGTGGAATATCTATTCAGAGTACCACCATCATCACCGGCAGCATCATTCTATTTCTTCACGTTATCAGTCGAACACCAACAATGCTGCGTAACACTAGCTTGATTAAAAATTCGTTTTTATAACCATTATAATTTGTACAGCAAACTAAGCAAGTTGTCAAGCGGTAGCGATGGCACACGTTTACATCTAATTGAGGTTACAACAACAATGAAAAATACAAACCAGAAAAAAGATTAAAAATGCATGAATTCTTGTTGTAATGAAATAAGTTGTGTATAATATATTGCATTTTTATAAGGGAACAAGGCATAATATGTTCACAAAATTTTAATTGATTTTTATACATTTTACATTAATTCAATCTAGCATTAAGACTAGCCTAAAATTTAATAAAGCTCTAAAAAGAGCAAAATGATTCGCACACTAAAAATTGAGTCGGTGATTGGAATGAAGGACAGCCAAAATTGGATTTGAAATTAAATGACGTTTACAGCAGAATATATTTATTAGATATATAATAAATCAAAAATCTTGGTGATTTTTTCATCTCCATTAATTTACATACAAAGAGAGAATCGATACACACTCTGTCCACCGTCGCTACCTGTACATTTTATTGTGCTTTGTATTTAATTGCAATGCTCAGCATATGCATAATACCAATTAACAACTGAACAAAGGCTCGAGATTATAACCACATCTTCACGATATACGTATATTACTGTTATTGAAAAGTGGGCATTTTATGTGGCCGTTCCCACACAACCACACACAAAGTGAAAGACTCACACTCTTGTAACAAAAAAGGGTGTAAAACATTTTTGTGTGCTCACTTATTCCGCTCTCATTTAAATATTCATCATGCATCGGCTATACAAATATATTGCTTTGAAGGTGTGATACTCTCATTCAAGTTTGTCTTCACGAAAAAGGTAACCTATCTTAACTATGAGAGGTAAATAGAGCAGAAGTCGTAAGTCGTAACTTTCTTTTATTTTTATTTAACATTTAAAGACGGGAGCAAATACTACAGCCAAGATATGTTTGAAACGCAACTACTGGAGTTTATAAGATACTTCCAAAAATTAACCTCATCATGCATAACTCTTTGCCCGTTGCTATAAGTAAGTAGCTATATTCAGATAATTATCATTACAAACTTGAAACGATTTTCGTATTCCGGAGTGGCAAGAAGTGCATGAGATCAACAGGAATTACCAACCACTTTAGAATCCAATAAAATTGGTATGAGATGTGTACTTTTTTATTATCATTAATATAATGCCTTCTGCCACCATCGAACCACTTGTTTTTAAAAAACAAGGCATCAGTGTAGTGGCGGTGGTAATGATAATGAGTATTCCTTTCTACAATACGATAATATTATGCATAAGTACATATGTTACTATCTACGTTGCTCTCTATATCTCGTTTAGAAGTAAAAATGCCTGCTATTATGATTTCCTTGAGGAGACATCTCATCACATCACCTGTCTTCCAGTCATCATCGACATTTTCCACCGTCGTCAGCTGGGCCAAAGATCAGTAGCCAAAACGTATAGCCGGTGTCATAAAATGATTAAAAAAGAGAAAAGGGCAAAATTGGAACTCTTTTGAGATGAAGAGCAAACAAGGAAATAAATATTCATAATAGTTTGCTACCTGCTACCACATTCAACTTGATAATGGTTTTTCGTAGAACAAAACACAATAAACCAGGCAATAATAATCAAAGCGGAGCACTTTTTTCGCTACTTTACATTCTCCAAAAGCAAATTGGTCAAGATTAGAAGCTGAAGAGAAAAAGTCAATAAAATAAAAGTTAATGACTGTAGATACGCATTTAGAGTATTGACTCTGTGATGATAATTCTCCTTTTTATATACAATTTTACACATGCACAAACACACAGCGTGTAAGCTGGCATTATGTTGAGCATGTCTGGATTGACCACTTTTTTCCTTGTCTGAATAAAGATCGGTTTAAGAAAGTAAAGATATTCAACATCGCAGCCAGAAAAACAATCACATTTATCTTTTCGATTTGTTCGCTATTAAATTTTAACGAAAACTTTGTTTCTGGCTGTTTGCTTAAAATCCATTAAGCCGCATTTATTAGGACTTTGATTAATTGAGTAAAACAAGCGAATAGTTTCGTGAAATAATTGTCAACAGGATAAATACACGACTAGAACATTTCCCTTATTCACGTAGGAGATGCTATGCTTCTTAAAACAAATGCCATTTACATAACTCTTTTATTGGAATTTACATACCATCGCAGTTTGAACGAGCAATGTCCAATTAATACCACCTTAATTTTTGTAAATCCAACTTGTTTAGAATACTGTATATTTATTGTTGAGACAAATGGCAAAAAATGTCGATTGGCTGCCTTCCAGGAACATCGAAAACTGTTTTTATACTGTAATGATTGCCACAGCATTGATAGGAATGCAATGTAGTAAGCATCTTTCTATCGATGGTAAATAAAAAAGAGATAATAATCAATGTGCGTATATCACATCAACAATATGTTTTATTATTTTGATTCTGTACAATTTTTCTAAAGAAAGCACTTCCTAGTTAAGAGCTTGCTAATATATTTGTGAGATATATAAGGGCCGATAACTAAGCTGGTGTACATAGAAGAAGTCATCATAATGTAGGAACATCATGTAATTAAAGATGAATTAATAACAACCCTGTAGTAAGGATGAAACGCCCTGCGAAAGCAATTAGAGGGGTAAAAGCCCATAAAAATGGGATTGTAATGATAATTTGACTTATGATTTATGCAAGACCAATCTCCTTGATTTTCTTTCATCCGTCCACACTGGCACACACACATGGGCAGGTATCTCATATTCGTGTATAGTTTAAGACAGAGCACATTCCAGGAATACTTGTCTTTAACGAAATAGTAAAAAAGAGAATATAAGAGCCAGGGAGACTAGCCAAGACAATCCTCCTCCTGCATTGTGCTCACAGCGTGCAATAATACTTCGTTGTCGACTCTTTTCTTCGCCGAATTAAACCAGACCGTTCAGAATAAAAAAGAGAATGAAACAGAGAGATAGATGTATACAGGCTGATGATGATGACGATCGCCAGAGTCAGAAAGTACATACAAGGTGGTATACGCATTTCTCTGTTGTCAGCATGAAAATTCTTCCCTCTATAAAACATGAGTGTGTACATTCAAAATAATATATCTTTTTCTGCCTACCTGAGGTTAAGTGCCAAGTCAAGACGTGATGCCACCATGAAATCCTATACAAAATATGTACATATCTCCATGCTTCCCTACGGAATACATTTTTATTAGGACTCATATCATGCAGAGAGCACACAAGTTTGCGTTGACTTGCTGACCGCAGACCAACAGACCAAGAAGAAAAAAGAGAAGAAGAGATCATGATAAGAAAAAAATCCATAATATATTTAATACCAGAGAAGAGTAGTGGAAGAAGATGAAAAAGTAGAAGTGGATTCACAAGGGACTTTGGGTCGTCCTCTTGTAAAGAGCATCAACTTTTGGGCACAGAGTGGACTTTTCTTACCAACTACACTGCTGGGAGAGCAAGGAGATGAGAGTTTCATACTGAATCAATATCAGCAGTGGTAAAATAAATATTTTTATCATAATAATAATACATTACTCAGTATGTGCCACATATCATCAGTTTTATATTATAACACGATCTATTTCTGATGATGGTACTAAACAAGTACAAAGTTTAAGATTTTCGGGTAGGTATATAAAGAGGATGCCAAAGGAGCCGATGATGTCGGCGGTAGAGAGTTCAATTTATTCGACGAGTTATGGAGATGTTTTTAACTTGTGCAATCATTCTAATTCTGAGAAGGTATGCTTCATGAATAGACCAGATCAAAACTCCACAAATGTAACACTCCTGGAAAGCATAATTTGTTGAGTTTCAGTTTCAATGTTTAAACAAATACCATATTTACAAATTACTAGTCGCCGTAAAATTTTTCACGATTTAAAAAGCTACATTTAAATGTATAATCTACAGCCACAACCAAAAACTGAGGGACAGTTTGGCGATGTATTAATCTAAGTTGACAGATTACAAATACAATCCCTATTTCCAAATTTTCTCTCGTCGAGTAAATTGTTTTTAATCAGCAACCACTGTATCATTAATTCAAAGAATAAAACAAGCTAGCATGAAGATATAAATGTGACGAGTCATTTTTGCTTTTTTCTAATCCTTGTTTGCATGGATAGTAATCATTGTCTGAGAACATGGAACACACAATATATTATGTTAACGCTGATTAAACAGACATGACACAGTAAAGAGACTCACTAACTGCACTGGACAGTCTAACAATATCGAAAATAAGATAACGCTCATCTGCGAGGATAAAGTTGGGATCAAAGAATTTTCAAATAAATTTACAATAACACAAAAGTATATATTTATAGATGCACGCAGTAATAACAAGATTATTATTAAGGGACCAAAATAACTGTACAAAGTAAAGTGATACGGAAAGAGAGATAAAGGTACAACGTCAAGTCATGTGCACTTACTTACTCATACGAGCCATAGTTGGGGAAGTGATTAATACGAAAATCGGATTAAATACATTGTAAGGGGAAAGTGCTATCAATGAAATGAAGTCCCAATCAAATCACATCGACTTTTGTTATGTGTTTTCGTCTTGTAGGGGGAAATCATGATAATGATTGTGCGGCGGCGGTGGTGGATGAAGTTGGTGACGATGATGATGACGGTGCGTGGTGTTATCTTTTCTATATGATTGTACAAAGGAAAATACCTTGATTTAGGTGCATATTATAATGGTGCGTATATATACGTATGCACTGTTAAGGAGACAGAGAGGGAGGTTTTTTGTGTTTCCACTTGATTTAAGCCTTGACTTGATTACTTATTCCAGCACATTTAGACGACGATGATGAGATTCTTACACAATCTCTCTCACTGCCACATATTCTCCCTTGTCACATTATTATCATGATCAGTGTCACTCAGTTCATCAAAGAATAGCTTTGCTTTTGCTTGCTCGCTGCCGTTACGTTGTAACTTACTGATGACGATGGAGATGATGCTGTGTTTATGGTTAAACCAACTACATGAGTATGTGTGTTTATTATGCGCTCTATTTCAAGTTTCAGCTATTCTAGCTTTTAGAAATATGTATATATAGATATATTTATATGCAGATGCGCTTTTTTGGGAACTTTGTCCCATAAATAAACTACACATTGTGAGCGACCAACCATTCGACCCTTTTTTCCAGGGAATAAAGTAAAGTTGCTGACGACAACAAACAACATTATTCCCCGATGCTGATGATGATAATATAATAGTGATGTGATGATGATGACAGCCACTGGAAGGGATTCGTTAATCTTGTATGCAAGTTCCACACGTTGCTTGTATAACAATATCATATAAAACACGAAATATATCTATATACCATATTATTATTTATATCTATCAATAAATATACGGCTCACAACAAAAGTCATATTATAATGCTTTGCAGTTGCACAAAAGACGAATGTCTCGTACCTACATGGATACTTACTCAACCTTACTGTTCATGTCACCTCGTGATGTCGTTGGCTAAGATGTTAAGAATATAAAAAATGCGGTGTGATGGTGGAAAAGATCGTATATGTTTTATAATCAGCAAATATTTATATTTAAAGAAGAATTTAAAAAGGCACATGGCTGCAGGAACAACAACAAAATCTCGTCACTGTATTTGTCGTGTGTATTACTACTCAATCATGTTCCTGGATTAAGGGAATGTAAACATTGTATAATATAATGCATCGACTTGATATTGGCGTAACCCTGAAAATACCAACAACGGATTGCACACAACATCATGCTACGTTTCACCTGATAAGGGATTCGATTTTTTCCCTTGAACAATAAAATCAACAATACATGTTTTTCATTCAAACGATACACCAGAATATCATAAGTTCTCCTGACGAATTTCTAGCAAAAGTCATAAATTAGTAAGAATAGCCTACTCCACATTGACGATGAAGAAATGCAACTTGTTCGGCAAGCTCATAGAACGAATACAAGGAAAATTGTGCTAAAAACCGTTGCACAATATGCAGGATATTATTCAATGAAAATTACTGCTGACAATCTGGTTCCCCGCTGATTACTTCTGTTTTCTGATTTCTACTTTTATATTATATTTTCATGCAGATGTAGTCAAGATTAACCTTCGACCATTTTAACGTTTATAAGTTTCCAAACAAACAATGCATCAAACATTTTTGTATTTTATTCAACGATGTCTTCAAATGTCGAGGCAGCAGAAGCAACAAGGGTTCACGCGCTTCTTCTCCCCTGAGCATTGTAAGCTCCCAATTCTATCATAAAAATATAACTGTCTGAATCCAATAACAAAAGTCATGATTCGTATTTATTGAATGCTACGTATTATGCACAATAAATATCTGTGTAGCAATAATGGGGAAGAAATATTGGTGGTGACTGAGTGGTGAAAACGCAGGAGTGCTAAAAGATGATAATCAGGAATCACAGGACTCATTTCCATTTCCCAAAAGTAAAGTGCATTCTTACAGTTACAATAGAGACGTACTTTAATAGATTGTCCACACACAACACTGCAAGCCATTTTCCTCCAACTTTAATAAAAAAAACTTATTCCATTTTAACAGCAACAATGGCACATCAGCAAGGAGTGGGCACTCCTGCGTGGCCACTCATCATTTATTTCCACCAACAGGAAGGCTACTTGCTTGTTACAGTCTTATTTTTTTGTTTGTTCAGAGTGATCTGAGCTCGAAAAATAATCTAATGGAATTGATTTTTTTATATTTCAGCTGCTGGCAAGGGTTCGTCGTTGTCATGAGACTGATTGTCCTACACAAGTAATCACACCCAACAATCACCCTATTAATAATATTATTATTTTTCAAGTGCATACCGCTGTTTTGTTTATTATTAGCCTACATGTACCAATTTAATAATAAATAAATAAAACTATTCGTAACAAAAGATCATAAAGAAAACAATGGGGTGTTTATTGCACACAAATGAAGTGCGTCTGACACACTGTTTGTCACTTGTTTGATGCGCTTTTTTATTCTGTTCAATATATAGGTATGTAAATACAGAGCAATAAAAACATAATATACATAATCTAATAATATTAATATAAACAACTGCTGTCAATTGTCGTTATTATTAGTAGCAATGTCTTAAACAAACGAAAAGAAAGGAAGAAAACTGGTCTACCTTCTCCCTTTGACTATGAATGAGTACGTCATGTAGAATTTTTTTTGTATTTACTTAGATAAATGATATATATAACGCATATTATTATAAATATGCATACATACTTATATTTATGTTCTACTTATGCTCTTACTTATGAAAACATCTTGTAGAGATAAAAATAGTAGTAACTACTTTGTACTTGGCACTTCGCTTCATTTCAACCCTAGCTGTTATGATATCGCACTCGAAATAATAATATGATTTCATAATCTGATTATCCTCTCATGGAAGAGTAGTTTGATATTCTAATCAGTTCACTACACATTTCTTTACTTATAATATGTTATAAGAAGGAGCCAGGGTGAAGGGTACAGATAGGTGATAAAGTCCTTTTTATAGAGTTTGTTGGTATGGAACCATTTTATTGTTACACATGCGTAGTGCCCCTCCTGTTGAATTAAATTTAGTTGCATATTTTTTATCTTATTTTTTCTCGTTTTTATCCTGCTTGGAATTAAGACAACAAAATTTAATACGCAGACAAGTGAGGTAGAGAAGTGACATACACCATAGGCATGCATTTATATATCTAAAAGAAACGCGCTAAGACGGATAGATGGACATGTGATCAGTTTGAAACATTTTAATCAAGGATGTGTGTGCTTGTATCTGATATCATGCATACATGCTTGTTACGGGATAAGGGGCTAACAAAAATATTACACATCATTATTCAACAACTGTCAACATAATTGGTCACTCACGTCTCTTTCTGATTACATTGTGTGCATGAAACGAAAATTTGACGTTGCTTTTTAATCTTCTTCTTATAAAAGAGTTTGGTTAAAGGGATAATTTACCACTCTAAATTTGCATACAAAAGTGTTGGTAAACACTGTCATGTATTTTGGTGCTTTCAGGTATAACGCAGACTCGTCATGAAAAATTGATCCAGTGTTACACGGTAATGATGATGTGATGATTGTGATGATCAAATGGTCACTAACTGCAGGACAGAAATATCTCTCATTCTAGCTACTTATCTTCTTTCAGTTGAGCTATAAAGGAAAGCACGTTTCTTCGCTTGAGAGCCAGAGTCCAGCATTCGTTTGAGGCAGGAAATGCTCAACCTCATGTTCGACAACGAAAGGACAAGTTGGGTAGCTGTCTCTTCGCTCGCTAAATGTCAGCAATATCATGATCATCGTCATTCTCGCTGTTGTAGAGCATACATGCATGCTTGATTTCTTGATCAAATAAAAAGTTATCGCGAGTTAGGCATATGCAGTGAAGCCCATCATCTACTTTTAAAACAATAAAAAGTCCCTTTTTCCTTTAAACCTTGTCGCGCTAATGGAAAGGAAATGTTTTTGTAGAAAGAGTACTGCAGAAAGACAACCACATCGACATTTTAACTGGCACTTGAGAAGTAGTTGCCGCTTGTAGTAAGTTGTTTGCCAGTCATCATTCCTCAATCCTCATTTTAATAACAACTTTATTGCTTTTATTATTTGAAATATGTGTACCACAACAAACGAGCAGACTAAAAGCCTGAATATTATTCCTGCACTACCTATACAGCAATGTTCAGATCAGTGAAATTGTGACGTGATCTTGATATTAGGTTATGTGGAAAACATCAATGAATTCGTGATTTGCCTATTTACCTCCTACTTGTGGCTTGTGTCATCAGAGTAATCACATCACTGTCTACCTTTCTTGTTTTATCACACGAAGCGTTTTGTTCTTACTTTGCCATTTTGACTTTGCCAATAACATTTAGAGTAAGGTCGTCATATCATAGTTGAACATAATTTAATAGTCTGGACAATTTCTTTCAGACTACATAATATGTACGTACATATTTGCAAAATTATTAGTCATCTTTTCTGATCTGGTCAAATGCGATTATATTTTCCACTAATATGGCAACAATAATAGGTATTTATGTATTTATAATGAAATATGTGTCTCAATAAAGTAACCTTCACGACAGGGTCGCATTTAATACAAATGTTCCATGCGAAACAACGAGAGAAAATGACCCGATATCATCAAATTTTTCCACATAATCATGACGATCATTCATTTGTTGTTTTCTAGTAATAATATAATATATCATCGTCATCATCTGTCTGTAAAATATCTCTTTTTAATTTGTACTACTCCCTGCAATGTCATGTGCTCGCTCTGATGAAATGAAAGAAGGGCAAAAGATTGAAACTGCTGGAAGTAGTATTGCTGTTGTGTGTGTTAATGCACAAGATGATGGACAGAACCTCGCACATCAAAATCAATCCAGTAATTAGCTTCATTCTACTTCGTCTTCTTCTGAAAAGCCTGTTTGCCCGATGTTTTACCTTCCAATCGAAAATGAAACACAACAATAAAATAAATTCATGCATTAAGTTTGCCCGTAGGGAGTCCACCTTTTTTTCTTTTCTGGATGAAGCTGTGCGCACTGCCAGTCAGTCAATCCGGCAAGAGAAGAGAGAGGTAATAATAAATAACATTAGCAGTAATAATATAGCTACTTGCCGCAGTAAGAACCTGCTCTATTCCTAAATGATGGATAGTTGGGAAACTTTTATCATGAAATTGTATTCCTTAAATTGAACATCAAATTACATTAATTGTAAGTCAACCTCTACCCACCTACCAAATGAAGAAAATACTCCTTTTTACATTCAGCAAGAAACAGTAGGAATTTTGCTTGCCTCTAATTGTAATTAAGAATTACGTGCAGCTGCTTTGTTTATTAGGGACTTAAAATATGGAAAATGAATTCTTCAAGCAAAATTATAACGATTAGCACAAATGCTTTACCATTTCTCTAAGATTTATTTACGAAAATGTAAAAAAAAATATTTTAAAATTCTTCGCAGAAAAGTCGTTGCCAGGTTTTTTAGTACCCACAAATTTTTTGAAATTTAATTACATTTGCTAGAAGTATTGCCTTTTTAGTGATCTAGAGTGGTTTTAGCGAGTACTTGTGTGTACATCTGATGATGACGGAAAGTGCCGTTGGGTGTATAAAGGTATGAAGCCCATCAATTCATTTTTTTTCTGCAGCTTTCACCTCCTAAACT
Source organism: Entomobrya corticalis (assembly GCA_034694325.1). Taxonomy (NCBI): domain Eukaryota; kingdom Metazoa; phylum Arthropoda; class Collembola; order Entomobryomorpha; family Entomobryidae; genus Entomobrya; species Entomobrya corticalis. The sequence goes on from JAQFYG010000046.1 coordinate 18,405, forward strand.
ACTGACAAGTATAGCGAGCAGAGGAACAACAAAGGAGCGTGTTTGTTTTTCGAAATGACTTTTTAAATGCCTACTTTTTAATTCTTCGAATTTTATTTTCATTTGTTCCTTTTATTGTTATAATGCATATTCATAAGTGACCATAAAGTATTCCTTTAATTGCAAAATTTACCGAGAGAAGAAGTCTAGTTAACACTGTGAAGGCATAAATCAGGGTTCATGAAAGTTTCTTAAATGAAAATGGCTGTACTGTGCAGTGGGTACACTCCCACTTAATATTCCATGAATACTTTCTCAGGGTAAATAAATCCAACGGTTTGTTACGGTTTTCCTCTGAGTGAAATGAAAAGTGTTTACGTACAGACAGAAAATGTAATGTTGAGTGAGCCATTTGCTATCACAGACTATATAAATAATATGCTTGTTTTGAGGAAATAGAACGGGGAAAGTAAACGAAGAGAGAACGGAACCACTCACAACAATATTTGTTTGCCAGGAAAAATTAACAACTTGCTGGTACGGTATCGCTGGTTCTCTCTTGAGTAAGTTAACATGTGAGAGTGAGCAAGGAAGGCCGACGAAAGTCTAGAAAACTGTTTGTTTCTTTCCAACTCCTCAGATAATATGTATGTAAATGCTTACATAACGAGCAAGCGACAAAAACTCAATTAAGCAGCACAACACGAAGGAAATTAAATTCATTCCTACTCACTGTTTTACTAATAATCCCACCTTGAACAAGCAAACAGGACTGCGTGATACCGGTCACTGCTTGAAATAAAAATACATACATGTATCCGTTACAAGAGACTCAGCAGTATAACAATATGTATGTGGCCATGAATGAATGAACACCGCAGAGTTAGTTGATGTATAAATATAAATACGGAACAAGTCTCAAAAAACTAAATATTATTGTAACACATCACAGCAGTAGCACAGCTGTGCGTGTGTAGTCATTAACTGGAATAATATTAGTTTCTTTAAAAAAGGAATTTCGAACCTCCAAAGTAGCCTTCCAAAGTTATATATAATATGAGTATAGTGTGTCGACCAAAACTATGTTGTAAATGTATGTAAATTCAGTATTTAAATAGAATGAAAATATAATAAATAATTTGTCTGAATGCTTTCGTTTTTTGCTGTGAGAAGTATTTAGCAATAAAGAAATTATAAAGGAAAAAGTAGTACCCACCTGTGTTTCGGTAAGGTTTAGCGAAGAAGAAAATTCGGCACGCTCTGCAATAGACAAATACTGTTTTTCCCTGAACTTCTTTTCAAGTGCGAGTAACTGTTGAGTAGTGAATGGTGTGCGAGGTTTCCGATTTGGCTTGTGTTTCCTTAATTGACAACGGACAGGTGGACCAGGTAGTCTAGGCGGGAGAACACCTTCTGAAACATAACGGAGAGGAGAAAAAAACAACAAAACAAGATTTAATAATAGTTTGTCATTTTTTGTCGTACATATTGCCTTTATTACTGCGAAGAAATACATAAAGAATTTATGGAGCAAATAACATCGCCTCCTGAAACAAATACTTTTTGACCCAGTTACATAGCATATTGAATAGGATTCATCGGATGCTCAATTAATAAAGTGAACGAGACATAGTTATACATGAACAAAATCGTAGTTATACCTTTGCTTACATGAAAGCAACTTATATTATTGATATGAAAACGGACAAATGGTTTGCTAATAATAATTAAACTATTTACAAGTTTCGTAAGCTTTGCATATTTATTCATTAAACCAACTCACGTCTGTTACCAAATTAAGGAGAAGACAAGGTTACTTAAGTTATTAGAAATGGAGAATCAGTCAGTAGAAAACTTACAGTAATTAAGTATAAGCCCGTTGGCTTGTAGCATGACAATCGCTTGCCTCTCTTTCTTTCTCTCTCTTTTTAGAACCATTAATTAGACTGCCGAAGACGGCTAATCAATGGTGATTAGTGGGAAGGGAATTGCCTTTGAGGATTAATTGAACTCGTCAACTCTTTTTCATTAATATTGCCATTTATGTCAATGAACCTTTGATTGACGATGACGGTGTTGGTGGAGCTATGATGAAATGGAAAATACACAAGATTATTGTTTACTCCTACCTGCTTGATATGGCCCCATCTTTCTTTCCATCCTAATTTTTTATTCATATCTCATACCTCATTTTATACTGATTGTGTGCGTTTAACAAACTTAATAGCTTCCTAGTGTTCTTTTCAAAGCAATAATTGTCTTATTGGATTTGTCTTACGCTTTCCACTAATAATTAATTTATTAGCTCAAACCTGCTTAAATCTATTCCCTTTTCTCGATCGCATGTTTTCCTCTATTTTCAATAAACTGTGCACAAAGATAAGCTTACGACAGTACTTTTTAAATAATTTCATAATTACGAATTTAGTATTATGTTATTGCAAAAAAACTGGCTACTGTTCGTTCGTAATACGAATATGGAAAAAATCGAAAAATAATATAGATTTCAGATAAAAGCAAATACAGAATTTTTATTGCGGCTAATACTGTTTGATTGCCATGCATTGCCCAGTAAAATCCAAATGATATTTTTTTCTAGACATAACAACCTTTTTGCATTTCTCATCACGTCCATGAAAATAAAAAGAAAAAATACAAGTGTGCGCTAATAATATACATTATAACGTACGGATAATTGTGGCAATTACTTAACAACATCTATTAAGGTCGACAGAAAACAACGACAGGGAATTGACTTATAACATCTTACTTACTGGCTCACACAGCCACAAAAAAACAACTATGAAGTAACTACACTAATAATAACGAAAAGAAATTTCTTGAAAACGCATCTTCCCAAATCCTGTAAAAATGAAGAAATATTAACTAGTAACAAATAACAGGTAGTTTGAACAAATATCAGAGTTTATTAGACGAACAAAAAGGGAGAACGATTATCAGCAGTGGGAACACGCAAGGACTCATGCATTTAGCCATGTACTTTTGTTAATATTAATAACGATAGAAAAAGCAGCCTGCAGCAACACACAAAAATTGACTCTCTTCTGAACTAGCATAGTTTTTTTCTGGAATAGTATAGTAATCATATAAATATTCCGAATAATCATGCCATATGTGCTTATAATAGAGTTTATAGGCATGCATGCACAAAATATATCATTGAAATCTTCATTTCCTATACATCATTCAGCATGCAAGCGCAACAACTACGTATGTAACAGCTTAGGTTTGTTTTAGAAAAAAAGTTTGTAAGGAGAAGGAAAGGGAAAAAGTAAAAAGAGAAATGGATAACATTATTGTTATTGTTATTATTATTAATATTATTATGTATGAAAAGCCGGTTTCTTCTGGACCCTGCATGCTATTTACTATTGTGCTCTCTAAAGTAATATATGTATGTACTTATGGAAAAGGTGTATAGTTTCACAGTCTTTATTCAGTCTGCACACCTTTTTTCCTTTATAGTGCATGGATGGTTGATCCAGTAGCCCAACACATGGCTGATCTCATGCGCAATTATATTTGTAGTTGTTTCAATTTATACATATCTATCTATCTACCGACGAAATTATACTAGTTGACTCAGAGTTGAGTGATGGATTTTTAATAACATCCACACACATATTCATAATTCTGACTTAAGTAAGTCAAATGATTCTATTCAAATAACTCAACTAGTACGAGCCGAGTATATGAATCAGTTGAAACATGGAAATTATGTTAAATTCTTTTAAGACAATGAAGATTTGGTTCTATATGAAACCATTCTATTTGAAATGCATTATAAAAAGCTAAGTTGTAACAAAACCTATCAAAGCTCTGATGGCTACTTGAAGTGTATTGCGTGTTTAAAAAATATAAATCCATGCATGGAACTGCATAAGATATTGCCATGGTTATCATTGTATATTTTTTACAAACCATTACCTCATTACATTGCCAATATTATTATGTAAAAAGAATATTGCTACATGTACACATTATTTAAACATTAGCAGCACTAGATGGACTGCAGACTATAGCTCTAAAATATGTGTGTAAAAGCTACTATCACACAAAATGATACATATCAACGCATGCCAGGAAAAATAGAATAATGTTGCATTATGTATCACACATTACGATTCGGGTTGTTGAATAATGCACTGAAATGAGAGTAAAAGGGAGTCTTACGAAAATGCAGAATCGGTCTGGCAGGAAAACTAGTGGTAATAGAAGTAAGCAAGTAAAATTCTAATCCTCCTCTGACGGGTAACTCCCAGCAATTAAAAAGTCTTTCGTCTGACAGTAGTTTTTGGGTAGTAGGGAAACAGGAGTTTAGTAGTACAAAAAGGACAAAGGCAGAGGTACACTTTCTGTTGCTGCTATGTAGTGCGTACATGTAGAAAATTAAACGGTTTGCGTGCATGATTAAACGCTACTCAAAAGAGCGCACATATATAATACTGCATTATACATTACAAGAAAGTTTCTAATAAGTCAACGCTTTTATTATTTATCGTAATGAAGTTGTTGTGAGCGTAATTTTTGTTCTTAATAATTTTGAGCTTATGTTTAATATAGGTGGAATATTACATATTATGCATTACAATGGCAAATGATGAGCTTTCTACACAGCCCAGATTATATTGAATACTCTTTTATAAAAATGAGAATTGTCACAGTGTACCCTGTTATTGGTAGGAAAATGGAACTAGCAGACATGTGGCAACTAATGTTGAATTGAACTTTCTTTATATATCAACACGAAAAACATTGCTGGACGGAGCGGAAGGATATTGAGTGATGCATGCAAGCATTTTTACGGGAGCTGGAAAAGTGTATTCATTCTTAAAGAAATAATATTACATGAAAAAAAAGTAAAATCATTCCATTATAGAGTTGCTCGTGGAGTCACAGTCAAGTATCTAATGCAATTAAATATTCGTCTAACTTTGTCTATAGGACTCGTTCTGTCGCCGTAACTTATAAAGTAAATTGTAAGACTTTATGTTTTATCATAACCGTTTATTCCCTTTCCCGGATATTATTCATAAACTATTGTCATAATCCTTATTATACCAAATTAGAATAATTACTCCTGTTAAATAATATGCTGCTTTACTGATAATCTTATTGCTAGCAAAAATATCGGCCGATCAACATGGCCAAGTGGAGGCAATCATCTACTAAATTTTTACCCAATATTCTTTCCGCCACTTGTTCACATACTTAAGAGCTATAGCATTTCTGGAATAGAAAACAAGAAAAATCGGGGTTGAGCATGAAGTATGTACTTATTTAATGTATTGAAAAGGGGAAAAAATGTTGGACCACATGAAAATGACTGTTGTACTTCTGCGTGCACGCAAGTTTATTGGGGAACTCGGAATTGAGTTGAATGTGCGGGCTCTAACACATGCTTTGTCAGTTATAATCCTCCAGCAAAAGTTGAAAGTTGAGGGTTTTCTAGACTCTTATTAATATAGGTAGGTACATAATATAACGTGTAACTAGCATACTCAAACTGAATGAGATGTTACACGGTAAAAAACGCTTTCTCATTTCTACAGAAATACTTATAAATATAATAGAGCCTGCATATCGGTTTATGTATGGTTAATATACTAGATTGACTTGGGAAATAAGTGAACGATTAATATGTCACGGGATATTATCAACACTGAAAACTGACAACTTAAAAAGGGCTAGTAATTATGTTAAATGGTAGGAGACGTTGATGGGAAAATCACGGAAACAATCATGATTTGCCAAAAGGAGTATGGTTATTAATTTATTTGAGAGTAGCAAACCTACCTTTTAGACATGAGAAGATTTCTTTAAACACTTTTGGTTTACCGTTCATAAGAACTACACGATATGCTTGACAACATTTTACGCTTGCTTCTGGACACACAATTTCCCAATTGTCTCAAAATTCATTGAACATCATTTTGGATATTTGTTCCTCCTATTTCATTTTTAACTGTTACTATTTGGAAAATAAATTGGACTGTAAAGCTCTACCTAGTTTGCTTTTGCCAATCAAATTGTATGACAAACAATTTAGCTCAAGTCTTGGTATCCCACATAATAAGTATGCTGCAGTAAATGGTGGGTGGCTTATTTTGAAATTGGGCAAATTTCCATACATTCTATTTTCATTGAATTTTTTGTTTTGGTTTGGTCTACAAATTCCTTACAGCCTAATCACTTTCCCTTGTAAGTAATTTAGTTTGTTTTGGGATTCCCGTCATATAAAACAGTATTCCAATGAAAATTTGCGACAAACTAGTATAATGAATCGACCAATTTTACTCAATAAAAATGTTTGTTTATACTTTGCATGGCTTCTAGCAATAATTTTAAATTAATTTAGATGGATTTGCAATCATGTAATTTTGTACGTTTTGTGTCTCGTAAATTTAAATAACTTTTGCTCAGTTGGAGACATAGCGTTCTTATCGCATAAGTAAAAAGCATTCATTTTGATGTTGAATATATGTATACTTTCTATATTAAGCTAAACTAAAGTGTCGTGTATTGTAGTCCAATTTCATGAAATCATATAATTCTACCTTCCGCCAGGTAGTAAATTGACAAGCCTAATTTAAAATGAAAATTGAATTTTTTAAACAATTTATAAAGCTTGTAACTTCTGGGTGGCTTATTCCACCTCCTATGTATAATCGACATGGAACACAAGTGTAGGTCTCCCTTGTTTCGTATTCATCAATTTATTTTTGCAGAAAAAATACTGTACTTCATAGTTTATACTATCTTTTTCTCAATTGAATTCTGTACAAAATTATAGTTTGGATATCGTTACCCCCAACCACTGTTATTTTCCACTGATTCAATATATGGTGGATACACAAAACAACACTAGTAACTAGTAACGTTGAATACTAAATTTTTTAAAATATGATGATAGCTACAGAAGGTGGATCGCAATTTAAATAAATACATGGGACATATCTCAGTAGTGGCAACTTTATTGAAATCAACGAGCCCAGCTCATTGAGTTGACTTATTGAGTGTTCAATAGTTGGCAAGGAGGTACTAAATTTTGATGAAAAATACATATACCACCCACATCATCATCCTTTCCTCATTTTTTACGATGCCGAAAAATTGCTAATTGAGGGTTATAAAATCATACTCTTGTAATAAATGACGAATTATTTGCAATTTAGAAGGGGCTGGCAATATTATTTGCAGGTCTTATAGTTTTGTTGGGATTGGGAATTAAATTTTTTTTACAATTTCGTTTTCTTTACCTAAACCATACAATGGCACAGAGAGGTACTTACTTCCTGGGGATGAGTGGTAGCCCCAGCCTAAAAGTGGTAGGGCCCATGTTGGCGTCAGCGGTGAAATGGGAGATGAGTATGATCTTGACGACGTAGGACTATGATCAGGAGTTCCGGAAATGGAGCTGAATGCTGAATTAGCTCTCCTAACAGCAGCTAACAGTTTTTCTTCATGGCTGCAAAAAAAACCGACACACATATGTTAAAAATCGAAACCTCATGTAATTTGCATTTGTAATAAATACGAGGAATTATTAAAACAGCAACAAAATATAGAATTCTTAATGGTTCGTTTAACATAAAATACACATGCCAATCAATATTTTATGAAAATTGGAGAAAAGTATGTTATTAAGCATGTAAAATATATTTTCAAAAAAATACTAATGTTCTTAAGGTTTCAACAGCACGAGTTTTTGCACATAAAACATTTCTGCCTTCTCCTTGTACAGGAAAAACATGAATAATGTGTATCAAACGATGAACTGGAGAAAAAACTCGATTCAAAATTTACATGCAAAAAAGCTTGAGTTCCATGTCTCCCCGTCTTTTTTCTATTAAGTGGAACCAGAACAGGGGCTGAAAAAATACATAATGTGTTCTTAAATATGCGAGATGTTTCTAATATGTGTCATTAAATATTAAAAAACTAAATACAAAAAAAAATTTATCGAGATACATTTATATAAAAAGGTCGTCGTAAGCTTTTGCAAAACTGGTAAAAGTAGAAGCCAAGACCATCCTATTTTTGGGTACTACCTCAGTCAGGTTGCTACACATACATCATTCTAATGTGATTTTAAAAACAAAATTGGACAAGTTGGAGAATGTCGTTTTGGTCACTTTGAGTTTTCAGTGTGTTCAGATGCTTGCATTTTTTATGTTAATACAAACAATCATACAAACCCATGCTTCTCATTAATAATGTAAAACGACATTTGCCTAAATTTATTGAGTATTGATAGTTGTGAAGAGTATAGAGCTTCTTAAAAAATCTAATAATAACGCAATGTTCATATTTTACGAAACTTACAGTGCATTTTTATATTGGCCGCTTAATGGGAAATTATACCAACCTTGACATAAAATTTAATTTTCTTTCTCTAGATTTCTTTGGCATTAATCAAGTTTTATTACTCAAATATCAGTACGTAACTGCTTATAAATAAAACAGGCTAATCAATTTACTAATATTATAATTTGGAAGCATTAAACAAACTATTAGAAAATTGGCTGATGGTTTCTAATTTATATATTATAGCTATAGCAATAACAAGCTCCATCCAAACCCATATAAAAATTGTATCAAATTGAGTGGAAATGATATAAAGTAAATTTTCATGCCCTGTTTCGATTAAAGTAAATATTTGCACAACATTATAAGTTTAAACAGAGACTGTGTATATGTATAGCTGCTGAAAGTTTATATTGGCTTTACAAGTTTCACTAAATTCATATTTGCCAACATTTGACAATGATTTCACCCTTTACAAAATGCCTGACAGCAAATTCTAAACGGAGAAGTTTTTCATATTTCACGGAGGATGAGCACCAAACGAAATTGAATATAAACTTGAAGAAGTGAAACATGGCTGTTTAATCTGTTTAACGTACCTTCCTTTCATACTGCACTGTGAAGTAAGGGGAAAAAGAGTACTAAACATGTTTATCAAGTAACTTTCCTAGAGTAACCGCTATTGCGCTGACTGAGAGTTCCACCGGGAATAGTAAAAATTTTGTCATATTTCACACTTGAATTGGTTGGCATTCACTCAAAATGCTTATGAATAATACGACAATATCATTATAGCTGTTATTATGAACTATTATTGCTATATTTTAGAGGCGTGTGTGTGTGTGTATTTGGCAATGGCAATTGAAATGTTAACAGGGAATTGGAGGAGTTTCAAACAATTTAAATTTTTCTGTTCATACTTTGAACGACTATATGTACTTCGTAGTTTGTATTTAAAGTATGACATGATTATAAGCTTGTTGTGAAAACTATTAAATTGATTCCGGTTTGGATCCAAAACTAACTTTGTAAATAAACAAGACACTTGGAATAACTCTTTACTACAACAAAATAATTTCAATTTACATTCATATATTAGTAAATGGTGAATAAATATCGTGTAATATTATTAGAATTCGGCAACGCCTCCTAAGAATATTATTAAGTGTTAAATGTCATGGCAATACGAAAACAAATTTGCTGTTTGGAATTGCCACTTCTGCTCATTTACAATTAATATACTACTTATTCGTAAATCTACATCAACATATCATAAGCTATTATTATCCATAAAATGCATATTAATTATAATTAGTCCGAAAATATTTGTTAAATTATGAGCGTATGAAATAATCAGGGTAAAAACAAAAAAACATTAGTATACATAGATGGTTAAATTTTTCTACTATTCCCACGGAAGATCTAACATATTTAATATTTCAAGTATGCATGCATGATTCTTTCAGTCAACTTAAGGGGCACGTTGCATGCATGCAGTTGACATTTGAAGGGCTTTTTCTCTGGAACTGCTATTTTTTGTAATGAACACTCCCTGTAAAAATATTGTCGTTGTTCATTTTTTTATTCGAGTATAAAGAGACCATTTTAATTTAGGCGTACCTACATACTTCCATTTTCCATTCAGCATTTCAATCCTAGTTTCCAGACTGAAGCTTTAAACCCTATTCTGTATGTCGTGTATACCTCCATACCTTACACATCATCCACATGTTTGAAAAGTAACAAAAAGACAATTGAACAATGAGCCCTGCTCAAGTTGTTATGCCGTACCATTTTCTACATGTGGTCCCGACAGAACAGAAAAAGAGAAAAAAGTGACAATGAAAACGAATGCCTTTTGAATTACCTTCAGCTTTTCATCTCTCACCTCATTCACAAAATGAAGCATGTGACTTAGATCATCGCCTAGCTTTTGTGTCATCCCTAAATTGCATTTTTCTAAATAGTAATAATAATAATGCTTCAAGGACTCTATATTTCACTTTGTATTTGTGTGCTTTTAAAGAAGTTTATTATAAACAGCTTTGCATTATTCAGATTATTATTATTGCTGTCGTTCCATTCCATTATATTTGTTGTTCAAAATCTCTTGTCAAAAGTCATCCATAATTTCAGATTACCCACATGTATGCAAACTATACTACTCCACCTCTGTTTGTATACGCAACTGTGCTTTTTGTATACACAAATTCTTCCAGAATTTATTCCATATACTTGCTCCGTTTTTATCTACACTCTTACTGAATATTATTATCATCACAAGATTTTCATAAGTCACCCGTTATTGTGGGCTCCGAAAATTGACTTTAGCTTAAGGATGATAATAGTAAAGTCTTTTTCGAAAAGGACAGAAATCTTTCCTTTGTATTAAAATGCACAAAGGAGGATTACAACATTTAATCGTTAAGCTGATTGTACGGCTCGGTTTTGATGATCCAGTAAGTACATCAAAATGCGTTAAGATTTGTAGCAATTTCAAAGTATATAAATCTGTTATTTTAAATATAATAGAGAAGTAGTAACAACAAAAAACTTTGGACATCCTACCACTTATTATTATGTGAGTTGTACAAAACAGGCATTATGTATTTTCTAACTGCCTGTTCACATGACGACTCGTGCAGCATCCACTCTCTTTCATCGCCAGCTAGATTGCTGTGGTAAGCTGCACCAGCGGCAGAACAGAAGAGGCAGTATCGCTCACGTATCACAAAGTTTCTTCATGAGTAGCAGATGAAAAGAGTAAAAAATCTGTTGGATTATTTGGGCGGAGATATCCACCCCTCGTTGGCTGCCCCTTTTTAGTGTCGCTTAGTCTTAAAATACATGTGTGGGTAATGGGATGATGATACGCATGGATCAATGTAATGTTCCTGTGCATCCACTATAGGGCATTATGCTAAATGCAGCCAGCCTAGTCCATTATCATAACGCACATTCAACTTGGCGAGTTGTGTTTTTTAATTGAAGTAAATAATTTGTTCTTGATGCGCTTTATAAAAGGTAACAATTTAAACATTTACCAAATACAGCAGTAAAAATTAGTTATTTTTGTATTGATAAAGTTGTTTACTCTTTTAGCCATCCCTGCAAACTCCAGATTTTATAACAGTCAAATTGATCTTATATATATTGACAGGATATTCAGTATATCGTTCAATAAGTATTGAGTAGACGTTTTTAAATTACTCGCTCCTCATCATAATTATCTTTCATGTGGAGTTGCTCTTCAACCTGTTTCGTTGAAACTAATTCTAGTTCTTGGCAGGATAATTACTACTGCTCCTATCGTCCTGTAATTAATAACTGTCGTAGTCATATGCCACAATTATTATTATTATTTATTTTAACCAGTTTAACCTACAAACTTGGGTTAATTGAGATGAAAATGTGGAAATGAAATTTGATGAAAAGAAACACCATGCTATTTACTTATTAATCAGTGCAAAGTTGTCTGCATAAATACCAAACAGACAACTTAATCTGAAGAGAACCATATTATGCAGTTTTATTGTTAATAATAATCAATTATATTGAAAGCAAAATCCTTAAAACATTTAGTCAAAGTTTACTATTTTATGGCATGTGCATGTGTCGCTATCATATTGCTGTGCAATGTTAAAAGAATGTGCACCAGGGAATATAAACACACAGGGCACAACGGCACAAGTCATAAGAAAACAATAATCCTTCAGATCACACAATGCAACGACAAAAGCGGAAAAGTATCTACTACGACTTATGCTGTACATAGACATACCTGAGACACGAGGTGCGATCAGTATTGCTGTCATCGCTGTCTTTATCATCTTTCCCCAAAAGCGATGCTACACTAAACGACAGCTTTTTCTCAGTCTTATTGTCCTGTCTCATGGCGCTGGGATGGTGGAGATGATGATGATGGTGATGATGGTGAAGATGCTCCCTTGCACGCTGTTCGATATCTGTACCCTTGCTCCCACTATGATGTTCCACATCTTCGCAATCTATCTCCTCATCTTCATCGTCGACGTCTTCATCTGACGTGGGCACGTCATAAGTTCCCTCTTGATCCTCATCCTCCATCTCCAACTCATTTTCGTCCGCTGAAGAAGCAATCATTTCTGTGGACATTGTTTTTGATTCTGAATCGGACATCTTCATTTGAAATTTGACTTGTGTACTATTCAAGTTTATAGTACCATATAACAATATCGCAACGTTTTCTACAACACTATGATTACCCCACTGCTGAAGCAGTTTAGTAGCAGAAGAAGCAATCGAAGAAATAAAATTAATTTAATACTCTTCAGTAAAAACCGTAGCACTTACTCACTTATTACACTTCGACCTGACCCAACTTTTACATAATTGCAATTAAAGAAAACTGTTTTTCTCCATTTCCCTTGTCTGCAATAATGTTATGTGGAACGCGAGAAAGTAAGCTGGAGGAGGCGATCAGATATGGGAAATGCAATTAAAAGATCATTGTCACATACAACAGTGTTCTCCTTCTCTAGTATGTATACAAAACAACGTTCCTTCTTATTACTCGCACACACTTATTACGCGTTCCTTCTTTTATATAAATAGCTGGAGACGTGTAGCAGCAGTAGTAGCTCTTCTCTCTTACAGCAATAACAAGAAGAATGAAAACTTGGCTAGTTTGTTGGTCACTCAATTTTACAGAGCAATATTACTAAATATTTTATGCTATCATTCATTTGGCAAATTGAACTTTAGTTTCCTTTTTTAGCCTCTCTTACTCTGTTGTCACACAGCACAGTACATTGTGTCTTTCTCTATTCTCCCTTCTAAACTGAAAATGTTTTTTTTTTATTAAGCTGCCGCTACAGTTGCGTAAGTAGTAACAGTAGTCGTTGGGAAAACAAGCATGCTTATTACTCAAGTTATATGTAGCTTTTAACTCACTACAAAAATAAACTGTTACTACCGGTTTCCGAAATAATGTCCAACTATCAATTTTCCTACGCACTCGTACCCGATGATAAGCATATAGAAAAAATTTTCGGTTTGGACAAAAGATAAATATTTTTGTACACGCTTAATATATGGTATTACTGCTATTCTGTTTTGTGTTGTTGTATGACAAGTTATTAAGTTCCCTGTCGATTCCACAAAGTGATTGTAAGTGATTAGCTTTGGCAAACAAATGACAAAATTGACAAATAAAAGGCGCTCAGCTCACGAGCCATTTAATACATGCCAGTTAATTTGATGTCAACTAATTTAGGTAGAAGTAAGCAGTAAATAACCTCTTCTTCCACGTGTTTTATTTTTTATTTGACTCGATTCTCTACTCTGGCTAACAATGTGAATTGTTCCAGGGATTGTTGTGGTACCTCATGTACATAGGCTTTTATTCTATGTGGTCAGACAAGAAAACACCAATAATTGAGACTGGATGTACGAAAAGGTATTTTGTAAAAAAATTACTTTCCCTTTTTCTTCAGTGAAATGGACTAGCAAAAAAACGATTGATTTTCTTATAATACTTATAACTAGCAAGAAAGTAAACCTATTTAGGGATGGCACGTTTTCTCAATAAACAAAGTATCTGATTGCCCTATTAGTTATACCCACTTGGCTATACTGATGATGATGACAATCAATATTCTCAAGAAACACAAATTTTAATAGTATATTGTTATGGACTATGGACACAGTTAAAGGAACTGCACTGGCACACGCAGCATCATAGTTTTACGCGTTTTTTTGGGGATGTACTCGGTTACGTCCTTTAAACTTGCTGGAGAAATGTTTCAGAATATGGCCATATAGAAACGAAAATCACTGTCACCATAACGATTACATAGTAGTTTATCAAGAATACTGTCAAATTAGTTGTCTATTTACTGTTGGTTGTCATTTTTATTGGTACACCTGACAAAGCTGTTAACAGGGATGATTCACTTTTGCAGATTTTATGGACTAATAATGTTCATGTGGTTATTTTAATTTATTTCCACACGATGTTGTTACAAGGCGCATACCAATATCGCACACTCACCGCTTCTCTGTTTATGTCTATAAAAATCGTGGTAATGTTTTCCGAGATATGTAGTGAGAGAGACTGTGTGTGCCTTGTCGTTTGCTGACTTACTGACTGTTTGTAGTTTTATGAATGTTTGTGTGTGAAAATGACAAGAGTTCATTTCAGATTTTTTTTTCGTCCGTGCGCTACACAATGATGGTTGTCGTATAATACGTGAGTGAATGTGTCGTAGTAAATATATAAATGTTGATTTAAGTTGAGAGCCGATATGTACGGAAACACATGAAAAATGTTTTGAGAGGGAGAGAGCTTTTAGTGTTGCTTACTCCTCTTGTTCCATCTTACTACCTCCACTACTGATATCACTCTAGTAGACGGAGCACCCCGTCCTGCCTGGTCTCTCTGGTCTGCCTGTTTTGGTGGCCTCAGTCAGTCTCTTTAGAACACTGGTTTTGTTACTCTTCTTCCTTCACTTTACAAACAAGAAAACCACTACGACAACGACTACTACTATGAACGACCAGTGCAGTCTGCTGCTCAGTTCTGTGGCTCTTTTGCCGTTTGCTACTCCTGCACAATAGTTAGGTAATAAGCAAAAGAAGAAGAAAAATGTTTGTTGAAAAGTTTTGCAGCTGAGCAGCAGAGTTGTTGCTGTTTCACTTTTTGCTCTGCTCTGCACACACATACACAGCTTTAATGATGATGATGCATTCACACTAGTATAGGTACATAGACATGTAAAAACGCCACGCTTACACAGTAAACCAGCAAACTCTTTTACCTACTCGTTGATATGATTTGAGAGAGCTTCACTATATACCAACTATCCCTGGCAAAGTTGGTTTTTTCTCATTCAACATTTTTTCACTTTTGGTAATTTCGCACAAAAATGTGGCCTAGCTTATCGTTGTCTCAGGAGAAGAGAAAAAAGCAAAAAAGAATGAGACCAGCTAGCAAGGAAGCAGGTAAAGGAATGACTTGAAAACCCAGCAAACCATGTACACTTCTTGAGAAGGAACAGATAGAAACAAACAAGAGAAGACTGCGCTTCTTCCAGTTTCTCAGATAGCCTGTTCAACAGAACAGGGTAAAGAGAATCGCAATAAGTTACAATTGGATATATACTCTAAAGAGCTCTAGCTGGTTTTCATTTGCCTTTTCCAGTTTTTCACATGGATTTCTCCCTTCTTGTGTGCCTTTTTGGTCATTTACATTGTGGCATTGTAAGTAAAGAGATTCACAGAATGAAAGTGATTCAAAGTATGTGGTGTTAAATGTATTATAATTATGATCTGCTGTAAACGTATGCATTTGTTTAAAAAACACTGTAGCGAGCTTAACAAATTATAGTTTGAAAAAGAATTTCCTTTGAACTAAACAATTTTATTATAACAAAATATTCCCGCATACAACTTGCCACTCGTGTTTTATTATAGCATTTAAAATATTATACAGAAAAGTAATTGGGAGCAGCATGCTTGGCGAGTTTTCGCACATTTGCTATTCTGAGTTGTGAGAAGGATGAGTTTCCAATTTGCATATTAATATGATTTTGATTGCTTACCTTCCAGTCGAGTGGATAAAAATATTTACGGCTGTTGCTTATTTTTTCAATTAAGAGCTTTAACAATCGTATTTAGAGCTGTATAGTTTACGTATATGTAGGTGTGAGTCAAATGCGATGTACGTAAAAGTATAACTCATCAGCACTTTATAATTGCTTCAATTTTAAAAAATTAAGCTGATAATGAGAAGTTTCAATTTATGAATGAATTAACTATACAGTCACGAAAAGTGCAACACGACAAATGGAGTTTGTCATGCTAGATTTTTTAAAATCCAAAGTCCGATGGACACCCATGTCATATTTCACCTCTTTTACTAAATTAAATTTGCCAGCAAACCCATTCTTTTATCAAATAATAATTAGTTCAAGTTTAGATAATGGTTTATATATTCAATGTAGAGAAGGCTCCTTTTAAACCATTCATTAGGTTATATCATGCTCATTATTTTTTTTGCATAGGTCATCGAATAGGTAATTTGCTCTAAGGCAATGCAAAATTACACGTGCTTTAAAAATTGCTGTCATGCAAACAAAATTATCAAGGATTTGTGAGCTCATTAGGAACGCAACCACTCATTATTATTATTTAATTCTGTTAAATAGCGTCACTGCTAATTATTAGTTTAGGTTAAACAATGAAACTATGATAAATTCTGTGCAAATGGAGACAATGTCTTCAGTCCGTTTAACAGTTATTGGCATATAAGCATATCATCTTACCAAGAAAGGCGTTTATGAATCTCGACTTATTTTCCTGTGTTATGCATTTACCCAGTAGATTCTGACATATTCCTTACTTTATGAGCTTAATTAATACGAAAATTACATATTGCAAGTGTATTATAAATGATGAAGCTCAGAGATAATTGCCACTAATGTACACATTATTACGCTCTTTACTTACAAATATATATTTTATACGTGTTTAAATTTCCTGGTATTTTTTTCATCTTGTAAATTCACAACATGATGGTATGCATGCGTGCAGTTCCACGATACAATTACTGTACAAATTTATTATTCTTGAACAAATAGCCAAGGTTGCCCTGTTAAAAAAATATATACTCGTCTTTTTGAAAAAACGCCTTCGCACAACCTCAATATCTTCCATGTAGAAATCCATCTGTCTACTTCATTCGTCACTTTTTAATATATGTTCACATTCTGAGTATTTCTCAGTTTTGTTAAACATTTACTTGCACTAGAATATAAATATGACGATGATGATGCCAGGTATTTTTATTTATTTATTTTTACAAGGAATTAATTGTAAACCGTGTAAGTTTTTTATTACATAAATATTGTTTCTTGTACCAACTCATCAGATTACGCATTTTGTTTGCCTTTTGAAAACATACATACTACACATTAAATCAAATCCGTAAGAATTAAAAATACATGCTGAAAATTTACTTGATTTTTATGATATATTGAAGCATATATACGTGAACACATTGAACAGACTTTTCATTCTCTGCTCGGTAACTTCGTTTCAGCTTTGCCATGAGTAATGGTGCATACAATTCATTGAGTTTATGCATGAAATAAAAGAGAGAGAGGAGAGATGATGATAATTACAGTGATATGTGTGCCCAAAGATGATGATACGCTTGTCTTCTTCGCATTTTCAACATTTACACACATGCTCACACGCCACTATTTTTATGGAGACGAGTATAAATATAAGTTTTGCTATTGCTAAGATTTGTGACTCCATTCCTGCGATATTGCATTGGGGTTATATAATAACATCGTCTTTGAAATTTGCACTATCAAAATCATCAAAACTATGAAAACGCCCAGCTTTTTAAAGGATTTCTATATGCTTTTTGCTCAAATCTTTGAGTTCCATGATTCCGTAAAAACGTCATTCGACGGTTGGACGGAAGAGGCTGAGGATACTGCTTTTTAAGTCCTCGTCTTAAAATGTTTTCCAGTATCCCGTACCCTTTGAATAGAACCAGAAATCTGCTGGGCTTGACTGCGTCTTGCGACTGCTATAGTCCTGAAAACATTATGCATTCAGTGTATTTGCATATTATGAAGCTGGGCCTGTCTGTCAGGTAAGGTGACTGCATCCTGAACGAAGAAAAGGATGAATTTATTCGTCAGACACAGCAATCGTGATTGTTTAAAAACGTTCACGTAATTACTGCAACACACGTTGCCATCATCAGTGCTAATTCATTTTGTTCATCTTGTCCCAAATTGAAAGGGACTCAGCGAGAAGAAAGGCAATTGATACAAATAATAAAGTAATATGCAATTTGGCATCAAAGAAGTCTTTTTTCATGAATGCATTCTTTTGATTATAAAAAATTATTAGCAAGTTTTCTTCTCGCTCTCCCTCTTTTGCTCTTTCGCCCATCATATTTTTGGTACATGCAAACAAATTAACTTTAATTGCTTATTTGTAGCAACGTTTAATCATCATCATTCAATGATAGCTTATTCAAAAGATGCCTTTGTTTGTTGAAGCTGTAATTAATGAATAAATTCATAAATTTAATAGCGTCTTTGCAGTTGTCTAGTCCTTTTTAAAAATAAAAATTGTTCTAAACGATCTGTAGCATTCAGCATCACTGCAATACTGAGATTGCTGCTATGATTGTAGTCACAATCGCTGATTTATTCCGTTCAACGCATCGCATAGAAACGGATGCATGCATTGTTCATGTCTTCGTTGTGGAAATACTAAGCACTACTGTTACACGAGTACAAACGAGCATGTAAATTGTTAGTTCTTCGCCGTTATAACAAAATGGACAAAATACTACCGACAACTACAGACATAAAAAGGCAAATGTCTATTTTATTGTCATTCATTATAACTTATAACTACGATCTTTTATTAAAGGTATTACATGTTCGTTTAAACTTATTCGTGCAGATCATGACCATAGAAGCAATATATCACTGATATATTAACTTAAATATATTATATATTATTATTTTATTCTATTATTCTATTCTGCAACAACTAGTCTGCGTGTCTGAAAGACTTATTATTATTATAACTATTATTTGAGTGGTAGCAAATGATGCTGCTTCTCTCCGCTGCTATCTAATAGTTACCATCTGCTCTTTATATAATTCAATGCACTTCATGAATAAAATGTTCGCTTGACTGGCTCACTGATGATGGAGGAAGCTATTGAGCCCTGGACTATTAGCCCGTCCTTTTAGGCTCTGATACCCTTCATTACAGGGTTAATACGTATCCCTTTTAAATTGACTACATCATGTTCACAGGATATTAATAAAAATGATTGCTGCTTCTGCTACCGTTGCTGGTCCTCTTTTCCTGATTTTCAGCTTGCTGGTTGGTAGCTCCCCGTTCTGGGTCGAATGATGCTCCATGTAGCAGAGAAAATCCTTCCTTTCCAATAACAAACTCAAATGCCTGAGAAAAAAGTTTTATCGCCGAGAATTGTCGCAAAATGTGTGGTGCATTGCTTCCATGTGTGTAGGTACACGTACGTTTCAACCGTGAGTGAGCACAATCTCAAGTCCAGATGAATTTTCAAGAGGGAAAGGGATGCAGAGAGAGCTTTGTTACAAAAGCATACAGTTTAAGAGAGTGTACTCTTTCTGATTATGAATTAAACATACACGTAATAATTTGACTATGCAGTTACTAGTTACGCTCCGTGCACTGATTTTGATCCACGCGTGTATTTGAGACGACCGACGCATTTATCCTTGCATAACACAATGCAGAAAAAGAGGGTTCACACATTCACAAAAAATCTTTTATACTTTCTCAATTATTATCTGTTATATTAATAACAATCCCATCACTGTATCATTTATGAATGCCTGGGATGTCGAATAAATCCATTTGCTCAAAATTTATTGGGATAAAATGTGGATTTTATTTTTTGTTCGAATTGAATTGTATTTACCATACATCATTGCTGAAATGCATCGGTAAAATATCAATTAACTCAATCAAGTGTATAAATATACTAAAGCGTTTCATGGTTCATTAATATTGTTGATATAACAATGGGAGATTTTCGATAAAAATGGCTCTGTAAAAAATTAATTTAATTAATTAAAGTAAGTGTCATTAACTAGTTGTCATGTATATACAATAGTTTTACTTTTACACATATATCTTGCCTTATACAAGCGACAAATATTATAATGGAGAGTATTATCAGGGACAGATCCCAAAAACATTGCACATCATCATCTACATTAGTTTAAAGAGGTCGAACAAATAGTTGTCCAGTGATGCAACTGCATTTTATAATGTCATAAAATCACAACTTTAGCATAGTTTTTTGCATGCCTATAAGAAAATCTCGCACCGCCAAACTCCCATCCATTCATTGTACATGTTCGTCTTCCATCCCGTTTTTATATGATACGCTCCTAGGAATAATAACATTATTTACGCTCCATTCAGACCTGCTTGCTTTCGTTACTGGTCAATGGATGCGGTGCGTTGCTGGTGGATCGTCGTGGAGTCTTTTTGAAAGCACCCTTGAAAGTACATCCAGTACACACTTGAAAGCATGTAGTAAGCGCACAATCTTTTACGTAATATGCCAGAGAAATATAAGTAAACCGTGGCCTGTGGCTGATTGTGATTATACATAGAATAGAATCGCATCTGAGAATACATGTGTTTTATAAGGTTGTTATGCACTTACTTGGTAAAGTAAGCAAGAGAGCTAGCACAGAGCTCATCAACGTACCGTGGTGGTGGTGATGATCACATCTCATCGTCGTCTCTTATTTCCAAGTATTTTCGTATGCCTGATTATGTGATTGCTCTTGTGTTTGTAAAGCATGAGGATAAAGTGAACGTGAATGCTTTCCTTCATCATCACATAAGGGTTAGTTAACTTGTGCAAGGAAGTGTTAGAGCTCCGCCTGAAAACCAGTTCTCCGCCTGTTTGGACCAACTCCGACCCAATCGGGCCGACGAGCTCCGGCAAAAGCGAATTAAACCGATTTTTTTCTTATCCTGTCTTTGTTGTAACTGCAGTTTGTTCACATATTGAAGATGCAGATATTTTTGAGTGTGTGTGCATGTTCACTTGTGTTTTCTTGCTCTCATGATATCACATAAAATGATTATGAAAAGAAAACATACGTTTTTCACCTTGTATTCTGTTTACAGTTTCACACGTACCAAAAAAGCAACGTTCCATGTTGAGCTGTTATGATGATGATACGACGACTTGCAATGCGACGGAACGGATTTTGCTCTTTTACCCACAGACACATCCTTGGCATATTATGTTATGCTATTGTGTCAGTCTAATTGTTTTCTTTCGCGAAGCATGTGCTTGTTTGCTTCAATTTTTTTCTCCTTTTCAGTGTGAAGCTTACCTTCCGCCGGAGTGGTCTTGATGGACGAGTTGAATTTCTCTATAAAAAGATGTTGAGAGTCCAACTTTTGAACTTCATAAAGAGCTTATACGATGACAAAAAGTTCTGGTTACCATTTCGTTTCTGTGGTATATACCTCATCCTTTTTGTATCACGGAATAGAATATTGAATAATAACATTAATAATATATTATTTAACTGGTTTATTTTAGAAAGCATTAAGTTGTATGAATAAAAACTGATGAAGGGAACTTAATCTTTGCTACCTAACCAATTTAGTATGTATAATTAATAAAATTTAGTGTGTATATTTGCATATCATATAATATTATGCAGTCAATGCGGTAGACTGAGTTTGCTTGATAAATAATATTATGTTGCTTCGACAAGTTGGAATGCAACAAAAAATAATTGGTGTCAACCGATAAATCTCACTTGTATACTTTTTCTCATGCACACACAAGGCGGAATATATATGAGAACACATTAAAAATACCCAACGAAGCAAATGATTATAAAATTATAATTACATGTGGTTATATGAGTTATAAATTGCATACGTACCTAACTTGGTTTGTGTGTTGCTGCCCCGAAACAAGTAGCAAATCCATTGTTTGACTGCTTTCTTTTTTTAAACAAGAAAAGAAATAAAAAAGTTCAGAAATATCGGTGTGGTTTCAGGTTGCAAATACGTTTCATTGATATGAATCTTTACAAGATGACCACCCTTGGAAATAATGAGTTTTAATTATATTAGAATTTGTTAGTTGAAGATTTAATCTTTATTGCCAAGGAAGAAATCAAGATATGAATGCGTGCATGTATTTATTTATATACTTTATGAATGTATATATGCCAAGTATGTCCTTACTATACTTACTGGAATTCATTAACCGCTATCAGTTCTGTTGCATCAGTTATTTTTTAATTTTTATTGCCATTAAGTAATTCTGACATATGTACTATGTAGCATTGTAGCATGCAATTAAGCGTGTTTTTAAAAGATATTCGGAAAAGTGCACGGCAAGACTTCTTGGTAGAGAATGCTGGCAAAGCTCCTATAAAAGAACTGCTTCTGCCTTTCTATTCAAGCCTGTCGTTTTCTGTATGATAAAGTCACAAGCGTATCAGAAGCTCTTGGCAGAAGCAAAACCTTTCATCAGCTTTCAGCTGAAGTGTATGAAAGAACTCGTCATATCATGAAAATTATTTTTCCAGTTGGGATCACTGACTAAGGGCAAATTTATAATGCGAAAAGGTGATTAACGACTGAGCTTTGGGTCAATCATTGCTGAAACATGAAACTGAGGAAGAAATTTGTCTTGTGAGTCATCACAAATGACACTATTTATTTGCCACTCTGTGCCATTCGAGTAATTAAAATTGGTATTTGGAGTAATAATCGTAATTACATCGAAATAAAAATTTCCAAAGTATAATTAATGATTGACAAATGATAAGATAAATATATAGTAAATGTGCAAAAATATTACTAACTTTAATTATAATTGTAGCAGCAAAATTAAATGTATGAATTATCGTATCCGTCGTTTTTAATTTAAAATCCAGCACTTTTAGTTAATCCAGTCCATTATTGTAGAGATTTACAAAAATACGATTACCTCAGCTATATTTTCATTGTGAAAAAATAATTAAACATATCTAGTGTAAATGGCAGTTATGAATGATCATCAAAAAAGCTTCACGTTAAAATCGTTAAATGCATCTATAATCATCTATCAATGGGTTGTCCAGAAAGATATTATCACCTCATAACTCCACAACATTTTATTACGTAGAAAAATATTAATTAGATATTATGTAACAATTTCATGTCGTGTCATTGAGCAATGATGTGTATTGTTTTTTCATTATATTTTAGGACGAGTTCCCTTTAAATACGAGTGAATCAATGTATGGGAAAAATCTTATTTAGAAGTAAATACGCAGTTGCAGTTAGAGCATTTAGCACCATATTATTGGATAAAAACATTTTTCATTTCATTACATCACCATTCCATTCCTCTCAATCGACCATCGCCCTTTCTTTTCATTAATTTTTTCTTACGGAATTGCTCATTCATGTCAATGCAGGCCTCGTTTTTCAGTATCAAGCATGTATTTAATACTTTTGACGTTATGCAAGTAATGTACATATCAGTATCTTTCTCGATTTATTAGCATAATAAATACAAAATACAAATAATGCCTTATTCATGCACCCTTTAATGTTTTTTGTAAGCGCTTGATAATGATAACTGATAATGACACCGTGATATTATGATTATGTGTTCATGCGATGAAGAGTAAATTCTTCCCTTTAAGCAACGGAATAATAATAAAATTATCCGAAATCATAAGTGAGTTAGCAGTCACACCAAGTCCTTTCCTTCCGCATAAATAGTTTTCTATGTGAATATCACTCCAAAGAAGAGAGATTGGTAATAGTTAAATATTTTCTTGTGTGTGTGCAAAGCGAAAACATTTTATTTCTAAGAGTGCGTAGCATTTCTGTTACCCTCGCTTGCAGCTATTATTCACTCAGCGTATTAATGATCTGTGTGACTAGTCTGACTTATAGCGTTTATTATTAACACTGCTATGCGGTATATAGACCATATTATTCCCAAAACTTCTCATCCCCCGACTCACTCTCACTCAGACAACTCCAACTTGGTTGAATTTGTCGGTATCCCTTTATATTTTTATGTTGCCATGTGCTAGTGCTCAGGCTGCCGCTGGTTGTATGAAAAAGCTCAAGAGCAAGAATAGGTTGTATGCATTCTCTTTTTAATAGTTGGGATTACATTTTGTAGGCAGTTTGTGCAACTGCCATATTAAGAAGGGTACAACAACGACACGTCCCATTAAATCATTTCATTGTAATTTTGTTGTGGAAGAAAAATGGTGGTTTGGCAAACTTTTGTGATGTTTTTTTTCTTGAAATACCGAAAAAATCTAAGTCGTACAGGCTTTTACTCTCCTTTAGATTATAGATAATTCACCTTTCTCCAGTAAAAAACTCATCCAGCTTCAACAATAAGAAATGATTAAATGAAAAACGTCTATTAATTTAGTTGTTTGTATGTTATATTACAGTTCATTTTTAGAAAGTGAATTGCCTCATTTATAGTTCATGGAAGTGTTTTATTTAAATGCAACAACAGAAAAAGCCAAGTCAAGGGAAAAACATGTGTTTTCTTTAATGAATGTCATTAGTATGTAAAATAATAGATTCAAACTTCGACTTGATGTAGAGAGGAGCGTGTGTCCTAAGGAAAATTTAACTAATGAGGCGCAAGTAGCCGTACCCTTTTAAATGATCATTAGGGAGGTTTATTTTGTTCCACGTTGTTTACACGGTTGGATGCACCGAGGAGGGTTCTGAAACATGATAGAATGATCAAGAGGCAACACTTCATTTTCGAAATAAACAAAACGACAGCATACTTTGTGTGTATAACTAATGTAGTTACTCAAATTACGTTAGTTTGTTTTACAAAAAATAACTTGAAAGGGAAGTTTTCAATTGTCCTTATTAGCAAAATTTTGTCCACCTTATGGAGTTGGCTGTGGGAAAAGTTTGAATGAAAATGAGATTGATCGTGCTCCTTACATTTGACTTATTGATGATGTCTTATATGTATAGAAAGTTAGAAAATGCATATTATTTTATGTTTGAATGCAGGATATAATATGAGAAGATACATTTAACGAAGAAATGCATATGTTCCATATACATACTATACGAACCCAAGGAAGCCAAGATATTATGTGAGTCAGCGGGTGCACATGCTCAAAAAAATTATTCTTTCTCTCTGCATTCCATTCATTGACTGCACTAAACTCTCCGGCTCCGTTGCTTACTATCAAGATGCAGGCCCAGTTAGTGGTTTCCGAAAACATTTGAAACAACCGAATAGCGGATTCTTTATCAGTAAGCAGCACAGTTTTTCTGTGTAATTGGGTAAAAGAATTTTACCTCTGGCCAAATAAGTGCCTACAAAATATGCAGTACTAATAGGCAATATCAAAATATACATAATATTTGTATATAAACACCAGGAGCATCTTGTCATAGATATCCAAGTCGAAGAACTATGCAATTATTGATATCAAAACGCGTCAAATTCCTATGCTCACAAGTCGCAATGCAACGGTTCAAGCCGATAAGACTGAAAAACAAAATGCAGGTTTGCTGGAGCAAAACAATAAATCAAAAATTCCGCTGTAGCCTAAAACATACTCTAGTTTTATCGAGCCAACTGACAGGAAAGTAAAATAGCATTTGTACGTAATCAAATCCTAAGTTATTTTTAACATTCACAATAAATACGCAATTGGTGAGCCAGTCTCTCGTTTGAAAATCCAGAAATTGGACAAATGTGAAACTGATCGGTGATCGATAGTACAATGTGGAATCGTAAAATTCTTATAGAGAAATTCATTGTCTTTTGTCTTGCTGCATACTGCACTCAGCACTCTACGATAAGAAGGACAGTATGTCAAAAAAAGAGCAGTGGCATTTCACTTACTATTAGTTTGTCAAAAATGTGAAATTAGATATGCATAATATTTATTTGCAACCCCAAATATTACCCATACTTGCCGTTTTGGCTTTACTTGCTGCAGTAAAATATCATTGTTTGCTGCGCAATGCGTAATTTATATAACAATTTGATCTCCAAATAAATCCCAATAGAAGTCAGCCTCCTTATTAAATAAGAACATGCGGTCATTTTTATAAAAATATGATTATACAATAACAGTACAAAGTATAAAGGTTTTCCCCATAACTATGAAGACATCAAGCATTTTCAATATTAAGTAATACAGAACTTATAGTTGGAAAAGTTTTGCGATTACATTATCCCAGAGGGGGATAAATAGATCTTAAAAGATTAGACTTTCATTCCCATTTTCCATCTCAATCAAATCCGAAAATATGTAATATCCTTTTTGTAAGATACAGACCAACGTTCCCTCCGGGGAGACGTATGCACAGCAACTAAATGCGAGAAATTAAAAGGCATGAGTCATGTCGCTATTCCATTTCTTTCTATCAAGAAAATTCCTCAGCTTTCTTATATTTAGACTTAGGTCACCCATTAATATTTCACACCATTGTGCAAAATAAGAATTAGTTATTACTGCACATATAATATATCAAGATAAACGGATAAGGTATTAAAATACTCTACACCAAATTCCGCGTCCACAAACTTCTAAACCATCTCAGTCCGCCCTTCTTCGTGAAAATAAGTGACTGCGGAATTCGTCCTCATTTGCATAATTTGCTACATATACTAACAAGACCACTGGTATTATCATTATTATGCGTGAAAGGAACTCCTAAACTACCATATAATTGACCTTATTAAAGCAAGCTCATAATACAAAGAAAGTGCAATTTTGATAAATGCATTGAGGCAGTGTTTGTTGTTAGTAAATAATTATAGTTTCTTATCACCATCACCACCACTAGTCCCGAGTCTTGTTTTCGGTTTAGCATACTGGATTGGCTACGGAATAAAAGGAAATAAAAGGATTGGAAGGACGATTACTCGGCTGTGTATGGAGTAGTAGAACGTCTTGGTGTAGGAAGTTGGGAAAGGAAAGCATATGCATACACAAATAGGATCTGACACCCGTGCTTACATGCATGATTAAAGATAATTCAGTTCTTACACCCGCTTTGTACTTACGTACTCACACAGCAACAATCACTTCGCTCCTCTCTCTCTTTCTCTCACTTTAGTACAAACTCTTTCCTCTACTCCTAGAAAGCTTTGTTATAAATGTGTTCTCTTCCAATAACAGTGTGAATAGGAGACGAGACGGGTTTTAACTTTATTTAACCCATTGATAAATAGGCATAAAATACAAAAGTGCTTGTCAGCGAAACTGGAAACGAGTCTGCTGTTGCTTGCCTATTACTTGTAATGCATAGCTCTTCTTCTCATGCTTCCTGAACGCTACTACGACAATACATATAAAACACCAAATAATAATATTGGTATGGCATCTCCTTTTATTTATTGCATTTTATGGGGTAAAAGTTGGAATAGTAAACTGCGCATAAGCAATTGGATTCCTCTTCCTTTTCCCTTTTCTCTGACAAGGAAATGGTCCCTTAGTCCCATGGATAATTTAGAGGAGGTAATGCCTCCAACTTCCTCCTCTTTTGCTTCTTGAGAGAGAACTACTCTATATAAATGTTCTTATTCGTGATCATGATGCTGATCAGCATCGTCATCTTGCCTGATGATGGTATTATGCAAAAGAAAATGCACTGAGGGAGAGAGTTAGTTGGAGAGTTGAAAAAAGTCTAAAAACTACTTAGCCATTCATCCATCCTCTTTTTCGGGTGCTCACTTTTAAGAAACTTGAATCTTTTTTACTACAGTTCTAATACGATATAATAAGTATGTATATTATGTAAATAGAGGACGACCAACACCTCCTTCGTTTCATCATTCCAATCTGAAGCAATAATGCAGATTAGGGAGCATAAATGCACTGAAACGTGGAGAGGCTGATAGATAATATAATAACCGAACGCGAGACTTTGACTGCCTCCTCACTTTTTTATTGGCTATATATGCCCAAAAGGAATGCCACATGTGACAATAAAAAGTATGTGACACACACTCGTCTCCATATTAACAAGCACGAACACTGTGTGAAGATCTTTTTTTCCACGAACCGATAAACGGAAACGGATTTTTGAGATTTTCAAAACGTGATTCTTATGAGAGGAAAAAAGGATTTGAAAAGCATGTGCGCGAGAAAAAGAAGAAGGGACAAAAGGGGAGCATACCAAAACGAATCTAAAGCATATTATCATGGTTCATCTATTGCATCTTGTTTGCAGTGTGTGTATCATCATCTGCACCAGTTTATGCGATCATTAAAAAGAATTCGGGAGAGTGAGAAGCTCATTATAGACACTAGTAATCATCTGTTTTTTTTTGTTATTTATTGATACTCTATTACCAAAATGTTAGTTTTTAAAAAAATACGTACACTTTATCTCTGTTTATTCTTCATTTTCTTGTAAAGAAAAGTAAAAAACATGCAAACATGGCAAAAATTTTAATTGAATATGCATACAAGTCAACAAGCGGCGATGATAGTATGCATACGAGATGGGGTTAAGAGTTTTCACCTTTTTCAACTGCCCGATTGTATTTGCTGATACAGTTCATTATACTGATTATCACATAAAATTATACCAACACAAAGGTGCTGGTTAAAATGCCTTGTTATTTGTTTATTATTTGTTTAAACTTTGCTACCTGTTAAAATATTATATAAGAAGGGAACGTGGTACAAATATCAAAGTGCAAAGTAATTTAGGCAATTTCAGTAAACAACACTATTAGCTATCATTATTATTATTATTACCCCAAACATTTCAAGCTTGCGCATTGTAAATGGTAATATGATCCAAACAAAGTATGTGCTCACAAATGAGAATTTCAACAGCTTGTGAATGAGTATAAATGCATGAATAAATGAGGAGGCATTCTGATATTTTTTAACATTTGAATACAATTACACGCGCACTACAGTGAAAAAGTGAGTCTTGTTCATAAACGATCCTCAGACAAACCAACTTAATCTGCTGCTGACGAAGCAAGTTTAAAGTTAGAATGCAGTAATCTCATGGTAATAAAGCTAGATTATGATTACCTCATTCAAGTAAAACGATTATTATCATTATTATTAAGTGAGCAGGCTTACATTTTACTAGGACCTACAATATACAAATAGGTATAAACTTTGGACAAACCACATTGGTAGTTGGTACTTTTACCATTGAAAAAACTAATTTTGTGTAAATAATAATAACCATGTATACACTTTTCTAACTAGGCAGGATACTTCATGTGAGCAAATAAGTAACCCGCTTATAAGTGTATATATGTATACCAGATGCACTTTTGATGAGTAGGCTCTTTTTAATTTTGATTCTGATATGGTTATCACGTAGACAGGGTTGGGTGGGAGGTAATCAAAGAAGCAATAATAATAACATGTGCGTAAGCAAATGGTGAGGAACGATGATGATACAAGGTTGTAATAATTGTTTTTACTGTTATGGCTCAAAATGATGAGCGTCCATAAATATTCTGCTTGATCGGACAGTGAGATAAGTTTTGCCTGTCTGGATGCAGGAATGGCTGTTTGTGTTTGGCCATATTTAAGTATTATACTCTCTGTATTTGTTTTATCACTTACAGTCACAATATAATTGAATAAGACAAAATACAAAAATTCTGCTTTCAAATTTAGTTAAGACGTTTGCAAGAATCATTGACATCAGAGTCAGAGTTAATTTTGCATTCGTATCAACTTGTTGCAAAAATTATTTTCAAAGATTATTTAATTAATTAATAGAAAGATAAATTAGATAAAAATACAAGTAAACTATAAAACGTATAAAAAGGATATATAGAGAAAGGAAGTAGACACTATAATACCCTGATAAAATAATAGACATATACAGAAAACAAGATATCTACGGAAATGTGTTTGATGGAGACAGAGACAGTCGTGGTTTCAAAGGTCGGGGTCGAGCCAAGATTAATTAGTCTCAATTAAAATTAATAATCAAGACAGATTATTTGCCATGAAACCATGTAACTATTTATGAACAAAGTATTGGTACACAGCTTTACTATTTAATACGCCTTTTCTCTCTTATGACCGTTTGATGAAAGCAGAAGCACCGACGTGACCAGATCATTACCAGCCAAATAAATTGTATTTTTCGTATCATCCTTCCACCCAGCTGCCATGAAACTTGCATAATATTTTAATAAATATATTATCAAATTAACTACTCACGTCCAATTTGCTCATTCATTTGACTCTATATTGAAGCGGAAATACATTATCGAACAAATACAAAACAAACAAGTAAATCAAACGATATCCTCACGCATGTCATGTTATCAAAGTATTATTATGTCTAATTGATTGGATTTGAATCTTTCTTATATTTCATGAATGCATGCCCATGTTGAACCTTATTGTTTCTTCTCCCTTTGTGTACTCTCTCATATATAGCTTGCGTATTTTGATACGGAATGAATACTATAACCCTTTGTTCAGTTTATAACTTAAGGATTCTCAAAGCGCAGTTACTACAAATTCAATTTGACGAGGCTCGTTAATAAAACGTGAAAGTACTGCATGGTTTTTTTATCATGACTGCCATTGTATCTTTATTTTAAGACGTAATCTCCCAAGATGATAGAGAGATACGATCTATTGAAGCTCAAAAGTACCATTCTTTCCTCCTGCTATCCTGCTGGAGGTCGGTTGGTCCTAACGTGTGTGTGTATGTGCACACCAACCAAGTGGTGTTCATTTAATGAGCTGGCGTTCATCGAATCAAAATAGCATCAAAGCGCATTACGAAACTGTTACTCAGCATGGTGCGCTTTCCTCATTGTCTTTCTCTTTACCTGTTCTAAATTATATGGATTAACAGAACAAAAATGTACAAATAACGAGGCAGTTTTGTAGTTACTCTATCACCTTATTGTACTTATACTCTACCATCTATGATGACTTTACTTTTACAACAGATTATCCCATTTGGGCATATAATGAAGGCAAAATATATCTTCCACCGACCATTCAACATTCAAATTAACCAAAATAAATGTGAAAAATATCCATTATACCGTGCCGCAGTACAGAGTCTGGAAGTTAATGAGTACAACATTATCATTAATGTATGTTTATAAAGTGTTTTATTGTTGAATCTAAAAATAATCTCCTTAATTAATATATACAAGAATATTTTTACAATTTCATATAAGTATACATAAAGGTTAACTGAAGAAAACACACGGCAAAGGACCCTGTACTTTGTCGTCATTTTAATAATAATCACTAAACTATATTTACCATGCATTCGTTAGCGCTATGCTATATAAAAGAATTTTTTTCTGGTGTGTGGCAATATATGCCACACTGAGAAACACTAGGTTGGACCATTACGAACAAATATCATATCACCGCCACCAGTTGGGAGTTGTTTTTTATCAGGACTTGGTAATCTAGTTTTTTAGTTATATACGAATAAAACAAGGGGTGATAATAGCCTACTTTGTAATATGGCAACTGGCGAGGGATAAGGGAAAGATGAGACAGTTCAATTATTTCGTAGATTACAGAATGTCATCATGATTGCCTTTTTCCACGTCACCTATTTACGTTCGCTTTTCTTTCATAAATATTCCTCTTTACTTCATCACTTTGTTGTTATTGTTATTGCTGTTGTCGTAATTGTTTTTGCCGAGGTTCAGTTCATGTGGTCAATGCCATTTTGCTTTTACTACAATTACTATACTAACACTATTGCTGCACCCAATTAAATCAGCATCCGAAATGAATCTGATCTATTGAAAGCTTCTCTTCTGTTGATTTTCCATTTGATGATCAAGAATATTTCCAGATGTGTGGTGTCTTAATAAAGCATAAGTATTCACCAGCTATAGTAAACTCCTTTCATTACTTTACCTACATTGAACATTAAGATGATTCTAGTTGCGCAGAGAGGAAAGGGAAAACCGGACTCATTATCTTAATATTAAGTAATAAAAATGAGAAAAAAATGAGGCTGATAAATGTTTTTAATCTTCATTTTGGACCTGCACTTTATAAATGACTCGATCTTTTATCATTTTTTATGCCTCTTTTTTTAAGGTAAAATAATATTGCGTATAAAATCAAAGAGAATAAACAGCAATATGTACATAATATGAAGATTCATGATGATAGCAACACTTGTTGAAACTGGAAACATGACTCTTCTGCCGCAACAAGAGAAAACCCGACAGTCTGTAGACTGCTGGAGAGAGATGGAAAGAAAAACTTACGAATTGTGCGGACCCAATGAAGGAAAGGGAACTTCATCATTGCTATTCCTGAAAAAACAGAAAAATAAATAAAGCTTTCATATACAACGGTCGTAATTATGTAGCCGAATATTTAATTGATTGTTGATAAAGGTTGAGTCTGTGATAATGACAATAAAACGATAAATTAATTCATCTTTGAAATATTTGTGAAATACATGATATTTCTCCACATCATTTCTGCCGCATGTCATACAAATGTCTCCAATCTCTTTGGAATATTGATCCATTTAGCGGAGTTTAACCTTAGGATCCAGAGAATGTCCAACTTTAATTGAATCAGATAATCAACTTAGCCAATCGGGTTTATATGTACAGATTTCTCGGACAGACAGACAGACAAACTATCGTGATACGTATTCATCTGTAGCTTTTACGCTGTCAGGTTTGTAATAAATGGAGATCGGAGAGTATAAGCACGGTAATAATAGCAGTGCCGCTGCGTTGCAACTCTTCGTTGGTGCTCTCCATCACATTTTGTTGCATCTTTATTACTTATTGTGGCGGTGGTGGTGGTGGTGCAGAGAACTGACAGGGTCTTGACAATTAATTTTCTTGCAAGGCTCTTTTTATTGACTTTACTCATGATACATCTTGACTTTTTTATATTCAAGGTCAACATGCATGCATAATAATATGCGCGTATCTGGGTAGACATACATTTTACTTATGTATGCATTAATTTATTTGATTTAGTAGCGACACAGGTGATATGCATATTATATCTGATGGTAATGAATAAATCTGAGAGTCAATTTAGTTACATTGTCAAGAGTGGTAATAATGATAAAGAAACAAATGCAGTCTATAAAAAACTAAATGGGAGAAATGCATTAATAAAATGTGAAATGCAAATTGGGATGCAAAAGTTGTCTCATTTTCAATTTAGTTTACTCAACTTCATTTTCTTATCTGCTGCAGCATTATCACTACAATCATGATTTAGATTAAAGTCGAATCATTGTCTTTGTAGTTTTCAAATATGCACTTATATTTATTTTACAAGTTTATATACGTGCATGCCCTTTCTCAATTTGTTGTTTTGGTTGATCCAGAATCCAACCATGGACTATTCGCACATGACATGACATAACTAACATTGCCAAATAATCGTATACTATATTTATTTATCATAGATGAATTAATGATTTTACTTGATAGTGTGTAGCATGAAATGAAACAAATAAAAAGAAACCATTATTTGTAACTTCGTAGCTGCAATTAGAATGAAAAGAGAATATGTTGCCTTTTCATATTTCATCTATATAAAGTTTAAGGGTTAAGGATCAGTATCACTTATCATAAATAATTCTTTATTGAAATATAAAATATGAAATCCTGCTATTATTAGATTGATTTCATTGCGTGGATGACCACCAATATCATTTCTAAGAGTAAAAGTGATTTTTTACTGTGAATGACATAATAATGCGCCATTATATACTTAGATGTATCAAAGTATGTTTTTCTTACCTTTCAGCGGTTATTAATGATTTCATTTGAACTTTTACTTACTGATTCGTAAACAGAAATTGAGTCGTTGTATAATCGCATATCATTTTTTGTTAGTTTCTTTTCCTTGCACTTTGCTTGGTCACACGGAATAATGATTTCACGATTATACTTTTAGCTTTTGAAAATATGTCTCCAAATATTAAAAATATTTCCTGAGCCATTTCTCACTCGTCGTCTTGATCAAAGGTAACCCTTGATGATAATACGTATTCATAATAACTATTACATTTTATTGTTGTGTCACTTAAATTTCCCATAACGCTCTCTCTAGAGGCTTCCGATTACAATAAAACTACTTGTATGAATCATGTTATTATTATGTAATGTATCAACTGGTCCAAACACTTACTGACTTTTGGATGAAAACATTCCTCCTTTCAATAGATTTGTTGAAGTGGACACAGCCATTATAATTCTAAATATTAAGAGAGCCGCGATTTTTATTTCTGATACGAGAATCGTCAAACGATTCAACGCTGACAAAAAACCTTTTCTATGTACCGTGACAAAGAAAGTCTTTTTCGATTCCATCTTATTGTTAACTTTTCACCCTTTGCATACACCTGTAAATTAAAAGATACGCCTTTCTACATGCATACCTTTTATAAACGTTGACATTTTTGGAATAAAAAAATTAAAATTGTCTAACGTGTTGTAGAATTAACTCATGTAAACTCATATGAGTTTATTATTATTACTGCTATTAAATCAACAATAAAAGAAATACACGAAATTTCCTTCCGAGTTTGACAATAAAGTTACAGAAGATTAAGTAGTTGTATACGCTTCAATTGTACAAGTAACCGACCGAAGCCTGATCTGGCTTTTTGGAAAAAGTTTTAGCTGCGAGAATGTAAAAAATATTGAGATTGTATTTTGTGTCGGCAATTCATTGTAGTTTTTATACATTTATGATTGAGAGTCGATTTCTTTCAAATGAACAGCCTTTCCCCCATCCCCTTTTTTCACAAAGAAATATTATGATGACAGTCGATGATCTACTATGTTTACGGTAGACTACGCTTTTCTCAAGTTTATTCGGTGATATAATATTTATATTAAACTGTCTCACTTTTAAATGATTTGACTTTTTATATTTTATAGTTACAGTATTTGACTACTTCAAAAGTAGCATTACATAAATCAAAAGTCAGACAAAGGAACAGCATCTTGTTTTCAACATGAAACTATACAGAATCTACTAACTAATGTTGTCATCAATTACAATCAATAAAAACAAAACAAATTTTTAACATATTTGAAAGCAATTGCTGGCTCTTCGTGGTGGTCCAATTATACAGTCGTTATCAGATATATGAATCCAATTAAATGATGAAAAACAGGCTGACACAAAGGATTTATTTCCTGGAAGACGAAGAGACGGGACAGGAAAAGTTCTCTTCTGAATATGGAAAATAATATGTGGTAGTTCAAGGAACTTGGAGAAATACCCACATGAATATGACATACATATATATTTGATATAATATACTTTATGGTTAGTTTCCCCAAACTCATTAGACTGTGTGTGAAAGAGACAGCAACAGTTTGTCTAAAAAATGTATGCATATTTCCTCAAGTATCATATAACATGCTTACGTAAGTACATGCATTCGCTCAGGAAGGAAGACGATAGATGTACAACATGTGCATTGTCTGGTGACAGCGTTCTCACTCGCGTACATTTCATATGCACAAATATAATATGAATTAACTTGTGTCATGATCCATGGAAGAAAATGAATGAATGAATGACTGCAAACTACACTACGTCTACTTTTACTACTATCGCTACTACAATGGGAAGACAGAGGAGACGAAAGAGAAAAAAAACTTAAAATTTATACGATCTTGATCTCTTTTCTTGCGTGTATATGGGTAGCTGCAGCGTAGTGCCGGGCGAGCTTCTTTGGTAGCATCTAATGAGTTGATGACGCCCCAAGATAACTCTTCTTGTCAACAAAAGATTCTTTTGAATTTCAACCAAAAATATTATTGCTCTAAATGTTCCAAAACATAGAAATATTAAAAACCAAGACAAACGCCAAATTGAAGCTGACTTTTCGGCGTTTAAACACAAAACATGTACTGTCGTTTTGTCTGCTTATATTCAAGTTTAGGTTTTTTGCTTTGCACAACTTTTTACTCGATGTTAATATCATTTTCTAGCATTGTTAGATTATCATAAAGTTATATTATTTGTTTCTTTTGGGCCATAAATGTTGCGTGCAGTAAAAGTTTAAGCAGAAAATAAAGAACAATTAAACACAAAAATACTAAGCCACTGACTTGCAAAATAAAAAGGACTTCTTGAAAAGTCCATGAACTTTCTTACTCACTCAAAAGTAATGAAAGGTTATTATTATTACTTTAAGAATGAAAATTTCCTTCAAATGAACACTCTTATCAATTCTCACGAGTTAATTCAATTACAGCGAATTTAACATTTTTCTTGCGATTAATACAATTTACGGATCGCTCAGAACTGAGAGACCACAAAACGTGCAGTCACCATATCAAAGAGCAGTCAACCAACAAGCCATAAAAACCGCACCTTTTTGAGAGAAACTCTGCCGATCAAAAGCGAGAACGTTTAGTCAAAAGAAGACGAGGAAAAGAAAGCATTGCAGGCGTAATGATTCGTAAAGAAGTGGACCGATAACAACAACACTATTCTCGCTGGTCAATGGTTTACTTTTCCTTGCGGTGTGACGGTGACAAAGCCCATTGTTAGCTGCTAAGTATTTTTTCCGTCATTCATTAAAATCAAGTTACCGGAGCTGTGGCTGTGTGGTGACTGAGTTGGGAGCCTGACTGATACAGTTGAAAATTACTGAAGCGCAATGATTTGTTTTTCGTATTAGAGCTCCTTTAAGCCATTTTTTGGGACAATACAGCAAGCACGGATTCTTTGTGTGACGGAGAAACCCGAAACGGTTTTACTTCATGTAAAAATGATAACCTTGTCATAAAAAGTGTCGAGATTACAAAAACTACAAGTGAGTGCTTGAATACAATGAGTTGAGTCGACATTTAGAAATGGAGCTAACTCCTAATATCGGCCAATGCCCTTTCAATTATGACTTTGATAGCAGCAAAAATAAAAATGCCTGAATCATTAATACTTTTCGTAATAAATTTTTATGTATTAAAGTTAGCTATTATTAACTTTCTTCTTTTGAGTTAGTCAATTAAACAATTGAATCATTTAAAAATCAATTAATTAAAATCAGTGATAGAGCTGGATGTTTGCCGCATAACAATGGCTATGCTATGCGTGTGGTTTAAAAATTTCATATTTCATAAGTCATATTTACGCTGGTTGATTGATTTGATGAAAACAATAATGTTGGAGCAAATGACAAGCACACAGTACCCCGACCTTCGAAGTGGTCTTCAAGTTTATACAAATAATATTTGCCATAAAATATGATTATGAAATTCCTTGCCAAACTATACACAATTCTAAATAAAAGCAGTTCCATCTTCCATCAATTCTCCTCGGAATAGAACAAAACAATCAACAATCAAATCAAAAGGGATCAAACGAAACTGTTTCATACAAAACAATGATAAGAAAACAACATTGCATGTTTCACAATTGTCGTGTGTGACGTGTAGATGAAACATATCGTGACACCACTTGAAGCAAACCGCCGTCTAAACTGCCTGTCAAGATTCCAGTCAGTTTCCTTTTGTCATCATAATAGCTGTTTCAAACTCCCTTGGTGGCTACTTGCTGCGGTACTGAAGCCATGCGTACGTACACACCTCCTAAAAATTTATATTTATTATTGTCATAATCATATGACAAACATAGCTGATGCATTATCACTCAAAAATAAGCACTTTCACTGTGTCCTACTCCATTTGACAGATTGGCTTTCAAAGATGAGTAAACTACCAGCAATTTTGGAGTACCATTCGAATATCTAGAGTTGTGCAATGCAGGATGCTCTAGTACGCACACACAAACACAATATAATTGATATTATTCATAATCAATACAATTACCTATTTTTATGATGTTGTTTTTGCTTGTGGATTTTAGGAAGCATATTCCACTCCACTGCATATATTATCCACTTATATATTATAATCTATCTGTATTAAGATTGCATATATGGTATATAGGTATAAAAGCATAACAATATTTCTAGATAACATGCTCAGAAAAGATGACAGCACATTTAGTACCCGACCCTCATGAAGTAACAATCTTCAAGTACAAATGTCCGAAATCAATCCTTTTATCTGTCATCCGCAATCCATTGTTTTCTCTCAAGCCTCACCTCACACCATTCATTCACCAAACCACTAACCACATAGCAAGCGAGAGCAGCAGTCAAGCCAGTACATAACCGTACGTTTTGTTCTTTTCACACCATGCACAAAAAGACTGCTTTTTGACCATGCGATGGTTTCTGGCGATGATGATTATGATGACGGTATCATGCGATTCCTTTAATAGGATATCCCGTGAGGTCTTCTGTTCTATCAAAAGTATGCTCGCTTGCCTCGCCTCCACATCCACAAAAGCAGTCAGTATTTTTGTCGTGTTTGACTTTGCTTTGTTTACACCGTATTTCGTTGGAATAGTTTCGTGCTATAATTGGAATGCAGATTATTCTACATCCTTCAATATTTCCAGTATGTTATATCCGCTATTAGCGTGTCATAATAGCAGCACTCAGAAATATATTTAGAGAATAGGTTTTGGCTGTGTGCATCTGAGGATCGCATGGAATGTGGCCAACAACAGTAATAGGAAGTAAATACAAAAGCGATGCTACTGATGCTGAATGAGAGCATTGTTATCAAATAAAAATAACAATAATATTGTTATTATTTACACATTAGATTTTATTTATCATGCAGATTTTCAATAGTAATTTTTTGTTCCTAAAAATTTTCTGTGAAATTGTTATTTTTTCCAATGAAATCACAATTGAGCACACAAGAATAACGTGATGTTTTCCGAATGAGTGAATTAATTGTTGCAAGTGATTGACAGGCAGATGATTTCTCTCTGAAAAAAAAATGATTGAAGCAGCAAACAAAAGGAACGATTTGTGAGGTTGATCTGCTTGACGCCACTCTCCATGATATGATTATTGCTACAAAAGAGAAAAAGATCATGAAAATAAGAGCATAAACAGATTATTTTACATCTTTATCAATACAAACGTTTAAAAAAATACAATAAATAAATGATTTTGTATACTTTTCTAAACTCCGTTTAAATTGTCTGCCTTCAAGCTTCTCATCTCAATCTGAAATATTAAAAACAAATAATCGTTGCATCACACGACTTCCAAGAAATAGAGCATTGGCTGCCAATTAGGCTCCTGCACGACCCTACTAATTAGCCCATCTACTTAAAAATGTCCATTCTGGTTGAAAACTTACTTTATTCACTGAATTACTAGGTTTGAGTAGCGGAAGCATAATTTTTGATGAGTTTCCAAATATCATCATATACAGCAATAAGAACAGGAGAAAAAATGAAAAATAATATGAAGTTCTGATGTAAAATGTCAGAAAGGCATTATTGGGAGATCACGATATCCTGACAGGATGAAAGCATATGTATGTGCGCTAGCATCAAATCAAACATAGGAGATATAGGTAAAATATCTAAACTTCTTGACTCCTGATGTTGATCTACTTTTAATGTAATCTTCCCTGAAGGAAAACTTGGATGGAGCCTTTATTTTTTTCATCAGCCAACTTGTTCAGAGTGAGGATGGCGATGATATGATCACGTTATATATGTCTTCTTTCAACTTGTGCCGTCAGAAAAAAACGAACAGAACACTAATACGTGATATAAGAAAAATACGGCCCTTCTAATTACTAAACATCTACATTTTTTCAGTTTCATCCGGTGAATGTTTTCCCATTTGAACATGCATCAATCAAACTAGCTCGTGATCAGACAGCTGTATAGTTTATCGCCTGAGAAATTTTAAAAGAATAAGTAAGTAGCAAATAAGAGGGTGAAATTCTCGTCTCAAACTGGACAGATTGGAGTTGAATTACCTTGATGAGAGTCAACTACTGTATTTTATAATGGATTGATATCCTAAAAAATGAGTTTATGTAATAATTCCAATCGATGACTTTTACATATTTTTATATAATCTTTTTTCAGTTTTTAGTTATTAATTTTCATCTTTTGTTTGCTAAAACTACGCAATTGACAGGAATGGGAAAACAAAGTTTGAACATATTCCCATCAATCAGTCAGCCAACATCAAAGTATTTTTTGAAGATTCTTGGAGAATTGTTGAGTTTTTCACATGTCGATAAAATACACACATACCAATCCGGCAATAACTTGAGGAGAAATATTTTTCATGACAAGAAATATGCAATTAATCATCGCCGATAAAAAAATCGCCTGCGTGAATAAATGCTTGCATGCATGCATGTACAGGTTAAGCCCATACAAAATACTTTAATTTGGTCGATGAAATAGCAAGACGAAATCTAGCCTTCATCTTGCACATAATTGGAATAACAGAAACAGCAACCACAGCAGCAGCCACCGTCGCTTAAATTACTGACATTTATGTAAGTAATAATAATCGCCCACTTTTCAACTGTGAGCCAGTTGTTTAAAAAATTGGTTTATAATAACTCAATTCATAAAGCTGCCTTCTTGGAAGAATGCAGTAAAAAACAACAACAAACAACTGTACGTTCAGGTTAAAAACACAACTTGTACAATGCAATGGCAGTGCTTTTGTTAAGATTATAGAAGTGGGAATCTGGCAGGTCCATCAAGACCTCAAAAAATGGTGTATTTATATAATTCATAGTTATTTATATGTAGGTATATATAATATCGAAGCTCACAGTCTCGGAGTGGAAAAACGCAAGGCAAGAACAGAGATATAAAAATTGGGAAAATTAGACTTTGCGTGAAATGTAATTAGTACCTTTCAATTTGACGAGAGGATTAGGAAACGAAACAACTCACACAGGCAAAATAGGTAGATATTTATTAGTACAACTCCAACAATCCTGTGGTTTTTGTTTAAAAAAGAGAAACGATCAGAAATAGATCGCTGAAATCGATGTACAAATTTATTGATTAATGCGTTATCTTACTGCATGTGATTTTTAATGTAATGTTAAGTTATCCATTTTTATAGTGTTTGAAACATCATAGCTTCGTAATTTAGTAATTTGCAAATAAAACTAGCAAAATTTATCGAAAAATAGTCTTGTTGATGTACGGACAAACACAATAAAATAATTGTTTTCTGGACATTCTTACAACCGACTTAGGTATAATATAATATAAGTATATCAATACAAAAAATCTTGATCTTGCACTTTTGTGTTCACAAATCATACAGTAAAAAAGAAAAAAGAGCATGTGAAAAAGTAAAACAATATTTTTTCTTCAGATTTCAACGTAAACTTTAGCATTTATACTGTAAGTACAGAAAAAACGTGTATGCTGTTACTGTTCATATATTACACAATCCAGCGCTTTATCACGCTGACGAAGCTTTACATGCACAAAAGTAGTGAACTTGAGATGAAACAAAAAAAACTCTATTGCATTTTGTATGAGTAATATTCTAAGTTACGCGATAAACACAAACAAGGGTGAAGGGAGCCATTGCATTTGTATGGTATAAAAAATTGTGTGGCAACGTCTCTCTAATCATATCAGTACCAATGGAGGCAGACACGCGAAAAAACAGTCATCATTTATTTCATTTTTCTCTCTTTAATTCTCGCTTTAGTATTTTTACTGTCGTAGCTCGTCATTATGTACATACTTGTATTATTTGTATATTTATTATGTTTGTTCCTTCCTGCTTGAGTTACTAGATTGATCACCATTTTATTTGACTGCGGTTGCTTTCCATTATTAAAGAAAATTGCAAATTAACTAATCAATTCTATTAATTTTTGTTGTATATATATATTTTAACTAAAAAGATGGTTCTCAAGAATATAATAATGATTATAAAATGAGAGAGAAAAACTGGTAAAATGAACAATGCTGAGAAATGTAATTGATGCCTGTTGTCGTATACCGTGCAAAATGTTACCGTATCACAAAGTTTATAACCGGATGAATTTGAGTGAAATACAAACAGGCGATGGGAAACATGTTGTACAATTTGTTAAAAATTGAAAATATACCTCTTTCCGAAACTGAAAAAAGTGAGATATCAAAAATTATAAAAATTCCAGTTTTGTTTCATAAGCAATTATATTGGATATCCTACTATTTGGGTATATTTGTAGACGCGTAAAAACTATATAGTGTATACAGCATATTCATTTCGCCCCCTTTGTTTTATCTCCATTACGATTACTTATGAAAGTACGATACGTTTCAAAGACCAAAGTTGTTTAAAATTTACAATTCATAATACAAATATCATATGTTATGTACTATATAGTAATTTTTCATTTTTACAAGCGCCGTTTTGTCTCTACGATATTGATGTAGAATTTATGTATATGTATTTAGCAATAAGAAACGCGTGTTCGAAATTACAAAAGGTTCATACGTTTGCTTGTTGGTTGCAATGTAGCAACTATGTTTCCAAAAACTTGACTTGTTGCAAAAACTTTCAAAACAACGATAAAAGTCAAACTCTAATAAAATAAAAATAAATAGTTAGTACTAATAAACATCCAATCCATTATTGTGCGGTACAACTTGATAATAGCTTGTGTATGCGTTTTGACACAAGTCAACGTAATATGAGTTAGCTCACATCCTGGCAGATGATGATAAGCAAACTTGTTAAGTTTTTTGCTGTCTGGAGATAATTTTACTTTGGCGTTCTACTATTATTCGAATTATCTATGGTGTCTCTGTAATTTCCATATGTCGGTTCTTCGGTCGCGCCAGTGTCTCCGACTTTGCAACTTTTTTTCTTCTTGTAATGCGATATGATAGCAAATAATTATGAGGAATATTATTGTTCTTGTATAGTTATTATCTGTTTGTTGTAATGTAAAGTACTTTATATATGTATATTATCCTTAAGCTGAATGTGGAGTGTCATCATGTGTTTTTTCATCATGAGTTGAAAGAACAAGAAGTTAAACTACTGGTATGATTTCTAATGTTGATGTTGAATGTTATGCTAACCCGAAGCTCCTGCTACTATACTACTTCCATTATTGCGACGAGGGCACTCATGAAGAACAAGTAAGGAGATAATGAAAGTGTAGAAAACCTTTCCGTCTTTTCACACGTCATAAATCTTCATAAGTCATCTCAAGTCAATTTAATGTGTTTCTAATACTATGTTGTTAAAAGTAGAAAAAAGGGTGGAAAGAAAACAGAAAGGAGTTGCTTACACATGTATCTCTATAGTGTACTATGTATGAAGAAAATAACGCATTTATTGTTCTTCCGCCGACAGAGACCAGAGAAGTATAAATAGTTGAGCCAGTATACCTTATTAGCAATAAGTGTGTAGTTTTGTGCATATAAATAGGCACATAGTATTCCTGTATATTGTAAAAAATGATGATATAATGTGCTCATAACCTTACTACAATCCTGATGTACATTATGTTCTTTTAACTCATTATCATTTTGTTAAGACAACATCGTGGTACAATAAATGTAAGAATTTCTTTTGACTTGTAAAAACTAGGATGGATGGATGAATGATGATGTTCAAGCGTGATAATAGTGCTCATAACGAAAATGACGCTTATAGTTGTAAAAAGATTTAAAAAAGTGGGGGATAATGATTGTTTAAAGTTTTCCGCACATCAATTAGCGAATTGCGGTTATCCACTTTTTCTCTCCTTTCTTACGAATGACTTAGTAATTACAAGGGCAACATTGGCTCTCGCGCAATTACAGTGACCGTATCTTATTTTTGCAAAAGATTAGTTGCTAACATGCAGAAATAGCACCGAAGGTGGATAAAAGGTGATTATATCATGTGGTAGATGAATAATTTAGAGTAGAGGAATGTAGTTATGTATGGGTTGTTATTTCTCTGGATGAAAATCTTATTTATTTATTCTATCTATAAGTCAAGGGAGATTTTGTGAGGAAAATAAGTTAAGCTATTAAGGTTATACAGAGCATTATAAAAGAATTAATGTAGAAAATAGAAAGGAGCAATGCGAAATGAATGTTTTTGATTTTTCAGAAGAGACTCCCACACACGTTGCCCCAATATATTTAATATAATGTAAAGCTTTACTTGAGAAAATCCTGAATTAACTTGATTTTTATTCAACTATAACCACTTATACATATGCAAAAATCGGTCTTAAATCTAGGATCATCAAAAACTGAAAAAACAAATGCTACAGACAGTAGAGTCATATGTCAGAATATTAACAAATATATCAAAATACATTTACAAAATTGGTTGAAGCGTTAATCTTTGTTCTCTAGAATTATGACGAGCGTTTAAATAAGATAAACAATAATTGGGTTTGAAAATTTTTAATGGATCAAATTTGTGAATTGTTTGCAATACAAAGAGACGAACTTTTAGTTGAATCCCCCTTATATGAACGATGTATTCAAAAGTATGTAATTAATCATTTACA
Source organism: Entomobrya corticalis (assembly GCA_034694325.1). Lineage (NCBI taxonomy): Eukaryota > Metazoa > Arthropoda > Collembola > Entomobryomorpha > Entomobryidae > Entomobrya > Entomobrya corticalis. Next base: position 62,659 of record JAQFYG010000046.1, read on the forward strand.
TTTCTTCATTTGCTCATGGCATCTGTCGGTAATTCCAACTGTCGAACATTTGACACAAAGAAATAATAATGCAAATTAAATCAACGCAATAAGATCATCATGCATTCATACATATCAATTTGCATTTTAAATAGATAAAAGATCAGTAAAAATTATTTAGCGAAAATAATTCATAAAATACAAGAATAATTTCTGCATTGTAAATGCTTATGAAACAAAAAGAATTTAAACTTTGAACTGACATATTTATTTCTAGAATCTTAATTGCGCTATAATTTAGTTTTTTACTGATTGCCAGCATACAGCTCACTGAGATGCCTGTCATTGCTTCTGTCACGCTACATTTCTTGAGTTATTCTGCAAACTCCCATAAAATAAAGTTTTGCACATAAATAATTAACAGTCGCTTCTGCTGTTTCTCTAATGCTGATTTTTTGAGTCATTAGTTTTGGCAAATAAATATTTGCTGTGGAATCATGGGCTGTCATCTTTTTACACATAATAATCTCTGAAACGCTAAACTTGTTTCCTGAATAAATGCCAAAAGAAAAGAGAAAATCATAATTTTAGTTGACGTGTACAAATATTCTGTAATGCATGTAAATTGACAGCTTCGCTTCTTCTGAAAGACGGGAGAAAGAAGACGCATCTGCAATCTGCATACGAATAAGACGTTGCATCCTCTGTTTTAAAACATGTTTTATGCATACGTCGCTTTGTCAAAGAGTAATCAAAACGACAGAAAGAGCAAAACAACAATTTCCTCCTTTTTTGTTGCAAGATTCTTTGGGTAGTACTATGTACTACGATTTTCAAGGTTATTTTCTGTATAATTGCACATATATATTTACAGTGCAACTGGAAAAATTACATTTAAATAAATTCACAACAACTACACATTGTGATTGCGACCTATTTAAGTTATTTTCTTCAATTTTACAGATACGATAAGATCAACGTAAAGCAATCAAGCATCTACAGCATATTGTCTTTTGCGTTTTTAATGCTTTCATCAAGTAAGTAATTACAATGTATTTCGTAACAATCTATATGTCACACTCAAATGATCTAAGTTTTGAACAAGCTCCTTTATCATTTAACTTCAATTATAGTTTTTAGTTTGGACGAGTGAGAGAAAAGTTGTTATCGGTCTTTACAACGATTCAGTACTTAACTGGCCCAATAATTGTTTATAAACAACCAGAGTTTCATTCACTAACAAAATTCTTTGAATTTCAACCAAACTATACTTAAATTATGTGACATTTCGATAATAATTTACGATAAGCAGTTTTAAACATTCACGTTAAACGTACTCTACAATAGTACTCGTCCATCCCTCCAACTTTATATCAGATTAATTTAGCCAAAAATTAATGAATAATCTATATTCGCAAATAATATTATTCACCGCCAAAATGTAGAGACAGGAAAAAGCTTTATAGCCAAATTTTAGCTAAATCGAGCGGTTGCATTGCTGCAAAGGCAAGTCATGTTACTATTCCGCTTTTTATTTCGAATCAAGGTGTGAAATTAGCGATATTGTTAGGTACATTCTCAGGAAGGTAGA
>JAQFYG010000047.1:0-64034 GCA_034694325.1 Entomobrya corticalis
GCAAAGAGCAATCAAGAAAAACGCGAAAGATGAGTGATTTTACAGATAAGCTTATCTGTCAACTCATTTGCGTATTTCGGGAAGAAGGGAAAATGGATGAATTCCATTTTGTATTTAAAATACATGGAAGGAATACACTTAACGCTAAAAATCCCTTACAACTCGACGCTTGTTGTGTTTATGGATGGACTTGTATATTTATATACAGTGTGTGCGCACATGTAACATGAAGATGAAGCATCAAGTTTTTGTAGGAAAACTTGAGGGCATCATGAAGAAACTAATGGCTTGTGACGTGTTCCAATCCAATTTCCTACGGCGACTTTCTCCTTTCTCTCTTTTCCTTTTCTTTTGTCTTTGTAGCAGATTTAATGCTAACATACAAGAAAAAATAAAGATGTAGTTTATATAAAATGCATACAGCTACATATAAAGTCTTCTAAAAACCTGGCTGCTTTGTTTTCTAATGTCTCGGGTGTGTAGAAAAACACATAATACTCCTTGCCAGGAAATTACATTTTGTAGCACAAGCGTGAAACCTTCGCGGAACATCCATTTTCTTCTAAACGTTTTCATCCTTGTGCATTTCATACTTTTCCAGTGACCAGAGCATGCACACATCTATAAAATAGTACCACGCACAGCTTAATATGACAGCATGCATATTACATTAAGTCTCGCAAAGGCCATAATGATAGTAATACGCGCAAAAAACAACAACGACTGTATGTAGTGGCACATGTTTATATCATTTTCAATAGAAATTATACAGACCCAAACGCTAAATTTATGCTGCAAAACCAACCAGGATTTTTTTTGTCTGTGCCTACCTGACTGAATATTATTAACCACTTTTCTATGAAATTCGGCGAAGAAGAGAAAGCATCTATCTGTGTTACGGGGACATTGGTCTTATAATAATAGAAGATTGTTGATTGTGGAGAAGCTTTTGCAATATTATTTCATACAGAACATAGGCACCAAGTACCAACCATAAAGATTATAGCCATTTTGCCGGATGCATGCAACCACAACAAGTTTTGAAGTCCTAGTCAGTCGGTTTGCTGGATGGATGGGATGATTTTAATGACAGGAAGGGACGTGCGTATACTTTAATAGGAGAATATAAGCATGTTATATAGTATGCTCTTGTGTGTGGGAGAGAACAGAGTGAGTTCTAGAGTATATTTATGTATACACTCGACATCACTGTTTGCATCATCACAAGGAAAGGAAAGTCTTCAACTGGCTCTCAGCAGAGAAAGTTAAGTCAACTCATATAATACACCGCCACCACCATCCCAGCTAAAAGACTCGATTGAGTAGAAGAAGAAGGAACGAAAAGCCAAGTCGAGTAATGTAGTTAGTGTAATACTACTTAATTCAACTTCCTTCCTTACCCAATTAATTATAAATCGAAATAACTGGTACACGTTCGTACGACGGAAGAGAGACGAGCTGTGAGAAACATTGTTGCTGTTTTGCTTTTCCATCCGTTCCCATCTTCTTTGAAAGGGTTATGTTCATGTGCAAAAATATACAAAGCTACTTTGTGAAGTATACAAATACAGATACCTTATGTGATTTCCCCATAAAATGTGCACCTTTTCCTGTATAGAACTATTTTGTGACGTTCAAAATTATGGTACGTCTCACGCCTCATGCGTCTCTTCTCCGACAACTTTTTGTTTGCTGTAAAAGTTAACAAGTTATACAAGTACTTTCTCTCCAGTTTTACCAAAACATCAAGGTAATTCATCGGTAATGACAAAAACAAGGAAAATGAAATGACAAAAATAGAAACAATTAATGCAACTCATTAAACAAATGACGGAAATCTGTGCACATTTACACTTTTCTGGGTTTTAAACGAAAACAAATTACCTAATAACCAAACTTCTGAACAAGTACGCAGGCGTGTAATATATATAGGTAGTTAAATTTCTCTCTCAATTTATCATGCATCATTTCCTTTTTCGTGAAAGAGCAGCAATTATACACCATAGACTTTTCGGTTTCCTTGAACGAATATACAGAGAACACGCTTCAGCCATTACATTTCATCTTGAAAGCCCAAAACCCATTACTCACAAAAAACACTAAATACCATAAAGGATATATAACGCAAAAATCGCGTAAAAATTAGTAGTTCCCACTACCATTAGTTGAAGTACTAATGAAATTGGTAATAAATTAAATAAAGAATCATCAAATTGAGTGACTAGATTGAATGAGAATATATATATGTATTTTATTTCCCCTTTTTACAAAGCAGGCAGGTAACTTCACGTGTTATATTATATTGCATTCTCTCTCTATTCATCTATCCATAAATAATATTTTGCTGCTCCCTGCACTTCAACTAGACAGTTTTGATTAGAAGTGAAAAGAGAGAAAAAATTTCTCGTGAAAGCATTCTCAGTTCAGTGATTATGCTTGTTTCATCATAACTACACTTCTGGGCCAGTGTTTTTTCCTTTAATGATAAGGACTACCTCGTCTACTATTAACCATCAGACAAAGGAGAGAAAAAACCTGTGCTTCAGATTATTATATAATTCCATCGTTTTTTCCTGCATTATCTCCACACACCGCTGATGTGTTGTTTCTAGTAGATGTAGTAGAAATAGTAGAGAGCTTAGTGATGTGGAAAGAATTATTCTCTCGGCAGAGTATTATCAGTATTTCATTTTTTTTCTGTTTTTACACTCTTATCCAACTACCAACTACACCTTCCTAAATCACCTTTCTCTTGAGAGAAAGTAAGTGAAATAAGCTATACCACAATAACAGCGTAGTATTTTTACAAATGTTTTAAAGCATTCTTCTGTAAATGTGATGTATGTATTACTTCTTTTGTTTGTTTTTTCCAAAGAATAAAGGAAGTGTGGTTAGAAGAGAGCACCATTTTTACGCGATTTATATAATAAAAAAGTGAGAGTGGATATATTTACTGTGAACTAGAAATGAATGAATTGTTGGACATCCGTTCGAGAAACTGAAAAAAAGGTTTATATTATTTTCAGTACTCTAGAACCATTTCTTTATTTTGTGTATTTATATATACCTAAGTAAGTACCTTCGTCGCTTTTCCATCATGGCACACAATTTTCTAAAAAAACATAATCCAGTTTTTCGCCTACTTAGGGAGCAAATGATATGGAAAAACTATTTTCCTTTTTTATTGCAGAATGAAACACTGTATTTCCATTTTCTTGTTAGAGAACAGGGAACTACAAAATATATACAAAACTTATTTACTGTACAATACAAGGACAGTGGGTAAAAACTTTGCTTTCTTTCCGAGTTAAAAATTTATATGAGAAAGTGAGAGTCAGTAATAATTAATAGCAAGTAAAATTTCTCTTTAGGAAATTCGTTTAATATTTTTGTTGTTCGCGTTCAAGAGAAAAAGATATTTGTATATGGCATTTCCCAATTACTTTGCCCTCAAGATCCTATTTTTAACGGTCGAGCTGGGTGGATGTGAAATGCATTACTGATAGCTAAATAAACCTTCAAAGAAAGCATGTAGAAAAATAGCGCAAAGCTACTTACAATTATTTTAACTGTTCAAATTTGGTGAAAAACGATCATCCCTAATCAAGATGCGTTAAATGCGATCTCCTTCAAAACTCAGCCCGCGGTTATTTCATTCTTTTAAATACCTCAAAAATATTTTTAAAACACTCAGAATAAGAGACGGACGGACCACATAAAGCCAAAAAGTAGCCTTCCATTGCCGAATAAATTGAGTATTAAAAATACTCGTTTAAGTTATGTACTGCGGTGGATCTTTAGGTATAAAGTACACTAGAAAATTTCAACACTTTTCGATGATGATATGAATCTCCAGAGAGCATTTCGTGAATATTTCGTGAAAGAGAAAAAGAACTGAATGGTGGTGCACACGCTGATCTTTACGTTTACGATTCGCTTTTTAGAGACGATCATACTTATAAAATATTCCTTTTCACTGAGTTCTGTTTCTGTGAGGGAGAGTTTCACGTTCTGGTCTTCCGCATAAAAAGTATTCGTTCAAGTGAGCAGCAACGAGCACCCACTACACGTTCACAACAGCAATGGCCCGTGTTGTATGGGCAATTGCAATATAGGCTATGAAAGTACGTATATTACACCAGTAGTTTGATTACACCGTACCATATCCAGCAAAAAATTGATTGTAGAACTACCTAGTCTACTGAAAGCGTTTCAACTGTAGCAGACGCATTAATTTTTATTATTTTTGTCTAGCAATAAAAAATCCTCCTTATGTGAATTTATGTTTTACGGTAAAAGTGAAACAACAAGGAAGCCAACTGGGGGGAAACCAAATGAAATAAATAAATACTTAACGACTGCATTATGCAAAAGAAAACAATGCAATTTATATAAGGCAGAGCATTGATGTAGACTTCACTATAATTCAAAATAAACCATAAAAACTTGACATTGACGCTACAAATTGAAAGCTTTTATTGATAAATACGCGTTAATATAACTGATTTTATACTTCCCGTTAGTATTTTTAATGCTTAGTTTACTAACAAAATTTCACTAAAAATAAAACTCACCCAAGTAAGCTTCATTTGTAGTTTGCGGAAAATGCAGGTAAATATTTACGCGATTCATTATATCGTTTTATATTAAAAAGTAATCCACAGATTTGTTGTTTCAGAGAAAGTCAAATTTTCAGTATGAGATTTTCATGCGCATAAACATTGTTTACTCATTGGAACGAACGTTGCAATAAAATACACTTGTAGCCATAATGGATTGGTAAGTTTTACCAACTGGAATGGTTAACCGAAAAACCCCGGGTTTTATTGCACTAAATTACATCAGGTTCCATATCCGGAACAGATTTTTATGCTTTCTTCTGATACAAACAAACCGGGCGTAAGCTTTGCTGTATGTATTTAGAAACGTTGAAACGTTTTTCGGATAATCGTAAAATTTACTAAAGAAACAGTATTAGTCAATCAATCCGGGTTTTTCCAACCCTCCTGTTTGATTTTAAATTACGACTAAAAGGGTAGTTGCCAGTACATGAATAAAGTGTACACAATGAGTCTGTACTCGTAAACTTTATAAAATGTGAAACCACACACCTCACGTTTTCTGCACTTGTGTTTGCTCATTGCTGAACCAAAATTACTCTGTGTGAATGTAATTAATAGCAGTTACTTTAACAAGTTGACAATTTTCAAACAAAATCGAGTCATTGCTTTTATACCTAAGTGCACAAGCAACAACACCAACAAACAGTATGGCAAATTCCATTAAAGTTTGTTTTTACTGTTCACTTTTTCAATTACTACTTAAACTTGCAATTAGACTCTTTTCAAAAAGACACACGCACATTGGGTGGCTTTGTAGAGTTTTAGAACAAATGTGCACATACGTCATATACTATATACTATTCAGATACTAAATAGCAGACTGTTTAAAAGTAAAATAAGTTCATTTACTCGGTTGTCTGCACCAATTCTAGAGTAAATGCTTCTTTTATACCAGACAAAGTTTTTTTTACAGAAAAGTGGTCTAGTATTATTCAATTTACAAGGTGATACGCCAAATGGTTTTCACATTGTAAGGAACCCATTTATAAAATATCTAAAACTGCGTATAAACCTTTACTTTTAATAGTTGCAAAATGAGACAGGTAAAGTGTATTTTCAGGGTAGTATGTGTCGCCGCTTTTCCTAAAGCAACTTTTTCAATTATACTTCCAAACTGCTTCTAATTGTTCGATGCTGTGAAGTCGGCATAGTCGGTAATGAATCTTTTGTCTGTCTTGTAGTATATAATAATAATAACGGGCAACGCTAGCGCTTGACATGCCGATGAAGCAGATAGGAATTTAAGACAGAAGAGCTATATACCTAGTCATAAATTATTTTTTCCAAACGTTTATGAGGACAAGGACGATGTGTAATGTAGTCGCAGTGTCGAATGTGTAATTTTTGTTTTTCTATTATTTAGCCATAAAAAAGGTGCTGAAGTGTATACATTTTATGGGTTCATTTGCACTCATCTACGTTCACATTTTTGGAGAAAACACGAAGCAATATACTACCACCACCTGCGTTTGAGTTTTTAAGCATGATAAACTCTTAATTCAGCTTTTTCTCCCTTCTGTTTTTGTAAGAGATATTGCAGTAAAATATGCTTTCATTTATATTATAAACGCTTATAAAAGAAAACACACAGCAGCCTTGCCATATTTTAAATTCCTAATAGTCGATAGTTAATACCACAGTCATTATGCTGTTGGCTTTTTAGAAAAAACGGCCTGTCACAGCTGCTGCACTTCATACTTTTTTCTTTCTAGTAATATTATGTTATCAATTTTTCGATCACTTGCAATCAGTAGCGTCTCGTTTTGTTAGTTAGTCATGCATATTATTAATATTTTCGTAGAAAACCTTTTTAGGTATGCCTATTGTTTAACAATTTGTTTATCAATCTTGCATTGCCAGCATATAAAAATATGAATATGATTAAAAAGGCTTGACATAATTTTTATGCCCTGGCTAACAAAATAATAAATATAGTAAATGTGACTAAACTTCCTTTTGATTAATAATTAAATACGATATAAAATTAACGATGGTCCAACTGCTATAAGTCGGTAATAAGGTATTTACCGATATCGTTTTCCTGAGGTATAATCATAATCCATGTTGGATTGGTTTTATGTCAAATTCATTTGGACTTTGACAATTTTATAAATGAATGAACTTTAATACAGATGAGGTTTCCTATATTCCATTATATTTTGTTTGAAGCGACAACAGTCCGAAGAAGGAGAATAGAACTATGAGCAGTCAACCGGAAATGATTCGAAGCCGGAAACAGTCTGATTAGAGGAAATGGAGAAAAATGCCTCTTTTCTGAAAAGTTTTGACAAACTCAAGTGAAAATCTCTATTAAAGATATAATGCTGTCGGCAAAGTGTCGACATTACAGTTCTAATGAGATAAATCTGCAAATACTAAGCCTTATGTCATATTATTTTGTCTCGTTTTTCCGCAATCTCTCTACCTTTCACCACCAATATATAATGAAGACATATACATCTAAAACGTCTACCAAAAACTTTTTCAATTTCCTTGCCAGCTTACCTACCTAACTTGTTCACAGCTTACTTATTTTTTTCTTAATGAAAATTTGGCTATAAAGCGAGACAGTTGGATGGAAGGTAATCTACATTTATATGCTGGAAATTACGATGAGCTTTCTCTCGTCTGATCATGTAAACTGTACTACCGCTATTACTACTACTTATGCTACTTGAAAGAACGACATTTCGTATTTTATACGCAGCTGTTTACCTTTTTCTTTTTTGAGCACACGCCGAAGGCAAAAAAGAATAGGCGAGCCAAATAAAATGCCTTTTTTCCACAAGAATCCCAACATGCCAGACTCAAAACCTTATAAAAATCTTTTCAAGCTCTGTGAACAATTACATTTTTAAGCTTACGTTTCCACCTTCATCGTAAAAAAGTGTTGGCGTTATTAAGAGTTGTTGTTTTTGGTATGTTTTTGTTGACTGTTCCAGTTACACTTAGAAGTGTGCTCATGTAAAAAGATGTAGATTTTTGGATGATTCTCACTTTGCCCCAAATTTTTACACGGTATGCCTATATATATGCCCTACTTTCTATTGAAAACGATGGTACATTTTAAGCACTAACAGTCTCTGAAACTTTAAATAAAAAAGCCAAAAAAGCGTGTGCATCAGTACATGGTTGTAATATAAGTATACTTGTAGTTTCTCATTTTCGGCTCAACAACTCCCAAGAAGGTAATCTTCTTGATAAGATATACTATCTTCTTAGGTTCTTACTTTCTACTGCAGTCAAGGTAAATGGGAAACATATGATACACATTTGCATGTCATCATGAATCGTGTACTACCGTTCATGTAATAGCGTCCTTATCCCTTTCTCCCCCACCTTTTATCTGTCTCATGAAGTCGTATATGAACAAAAAAGCGTCATCTTCTATGAAACCAGCATAAAGGAAGACGACAGTTATCGTCTTCATCATTCCTAGCATCACCGGAATATTCCTGGTTAGCTTGTCTTGATATTTGACGCTAATTAAAAAAGAGAGAGACCAACTTTTGGGGTAAAATTCAGATTTGCAGTGAATAACTTTTTTGTCTTTCTCAAGTATCCACAGAAAAAGTCTTTGCAATTTCATGACTGTTCACGTTCACGCCTCCGCAGTCGCACACAATAAAAGGTCTCTGAACCGCCTTTCTTAGATTGCAAACAATAAGCTGTTACGCAACTGTTCTTGCTCCGTCCGGAAGATAATAATAATTATTAAGTTCGTTTTTTTACATCTGGGTAGCAGCTGACAAAAAGATGTAAAAACGCTTTGTTTGCGCTGTACGACTGTACACCATTCAAATCTTGAACTTTAGTATATTAAAGCGAATAAGGTCAACTCAAGAGCAGAAAGCGGGAAATTATATTCCATCTGGGCTAGTCTCCCGTTCTACCGTTTTTTCTTAGAATCCCAAAACAAAAAAAGGAAATTACAGGAAAATAATTATTCACACTATCTGACTGTATGTATGCCTGTCCCAAAATACAAAACTCGCATTTTCACTAGACAAGTAAAATATGGAAATTTATCCCTTTGCTAAGTTCCTTTCTTAAAATTGGTATTACCTTTTGCTTTTTGACCAGGCAGGTAACTTAAACAGAATAATACAAACCGTTTTATATAACTTCATGTTATTTTAATATGCCAAATTCTCGGAATAAGGAAACGGAACTCGGAAGTGTTAAAGGCAACTATAACAGAAGCGAGGTTTGAGTTTTAAAGATGCCCCAAACACTATTTTATAATATTGGATGTTACTTTCATGAACATATTATACACAGTAAGTAAATATGTGTTTCATAATGTTCTTCTGTTCTGTTTTAAAGAGTATTTTAACTTTAAGCTATACGTTTAAATTCAAATTTTCAGGTAAGAAAATAGTAAGTTCCAAGAAGGAAACAATCAATTTTGTGCCGCCAAGCAAACTAAAAAAGACCCGATTTTCGGAACTAGCAGCAAAATACTTTACATTAAGTATTGTTGTCACCTGCAAAATTCAAGCTCCATCTTGAAAGCATAGTGTTTTAGTCCGTCAACAACAAAATTGACTCAGGATCCAAGATCAGCTTACATGACAATCACTCATGTCAAGAGGGAAAACATACAAGGGATTTTCAAACCGGTCCCCTTGAAAAGAATCAAACATGACGCAAAATACACGTAATGGGATTTAAGAAACAAAGTGAGAAAATGTGAAAGTTGAATAGAATTTTTGTCCAAATATAAAGGAAAGAGGTTCTTGGCGATCAAACAAAAGCATGCATCATACAAAATGTAAGTACATACTTGTAAACTCTCATAACAAGTCAATATATAAGCAAACAGGATAAAATGTACATAAAATATCTGCGAAAAAACAGAGTGCGTCCGTTGACACCAAAAACCAAATCATGAGTCATGTCAGCTATGCTGTATTTTTTCACTTTATCACTTTTCCTCATCCAACCAAATGGGAGTAAAGCTCTCAGAACTTTAAAATTTTAACAGACTAGCATATAGGTGCCAAATCAATATTGCCATCAGATTACACCCGGGTAGACTATACGTATTTGAACCTGTTGTCTTAGCGGTAAAATGTTACTTTTCTCAAAATTTTTACCATTCACCATTTGTTTTGTCTTGAAAGTATATAGAGATAAAAGAACTTGACCAAATATAAAGGTGGTAGATTGAATACACGTGACCAATATACGGTGTATTTATATCAGCGAGGTTTGTCATCTTTTTAATGCTTAAAAAAAGGCAAACTTGTGGACTACGTACTTATTTTTGCGTATAACTTTTAAATGAAAGGAAAAACCCGGGTACTGAGGAATGTTATATAAATTTTATAGAATGAAATACCCGTGCTCAAAGGGCATCAAATAAATACTATCACAAACAAGCCAAAATACTGTAAACTCTAAGCTGCTATTCACGTATTCTGCACACGCTACGCAATTCCGTAAACAACAACGAGATTGAAATGCTGATACTGATAAAAGCCAAGAAAGTCATTCATCCTGTCGATCTTTCCCTCTTTTTGTGAATACTGTATATTATGAAACCAAATAAGTTATTTAAATCCAAAGTTCAAACAAATTACGGATTTTCTCCCGTAGTGCCTCCAAGCTGTGGATACCCTTTGCCTTTCCATTTCCATCTATCATAACTAAAGAGTGAGTGATAGGTGAAAGTCATCTATGAAGTAAAATGACAAAATGGATTAACAGGGTTCTACCCTGTGAACTGATGCCAGTGGGTATGAAATATCTGGTACTATGTCACAAAACCCAAGTACTTACAACAACTACAACCATACCCCACACAAGATATTATGCAAAGATAGGGAGATGTGCAGCATTGTGCATCTCAATCTCAAAGTAGTGGCAGTAGATAGAAATATTAGAAGGCCGTTGGTGGGGAAGGTATGCCTGACTGGAATCAGGAATTCCGACAGGAAAACTGGTGGAAAGGAACAGGTTTCAAGTCTAAACAGCAGAGAAGTAGCAATGCTAGAAGGATCCTTCTTCTTTCCTACAAGATAAATAAATCTCGGAACAGTGGAGTGTGTCTGCAGTCTGACTGTCAAGTCCTTGGGACGTATACATAAGACGTACATATCATGAAAATAAGCAAGTTAATGTACAGGAACCGTGAGAAAGTGAATCGTTCATCGTGAGACATCCTAAAATTTAAAGAAAAAAGTAAACTTGACGGAAATACTTACACTCTCTTCTAGTTTTGCTTATACGGAAATAATATACAGAATAATAATGGCACTATTCAGGTCAGGGGTAAGCAATGGTACTCAAGGGAAAGATCATTTTCATGGTGTTTCGTAGTACATGCATACACTGGCGTTGGTGGCGTCATGCTTCATTTTTATATATAAAATACAATAAGCAATGTAGAAAAATACTATACCTATGTTGGCTCTATATAGGTACCTGGTTTTAAAATACGAAGAAGCAAGCACTAACTGCAAAGCAGTAGATAATGCAATTGTGGGAAAAGCGGTTACAATAATAATATGAGCTTGATGATGAGAGCAACAGACATGCACGTATAGTCGTATAGGTAGGAAACTAGCAAGAGAGCAAACGGTATAGACCATTTATCTACTCGGGGATGAAGTTGCTTGCTCTGGTGTAAAATTGATACGTGTTCAATTTAAATTATTGAGTGTAACACAATATGAAACGGAAGCTGTTTTGCTGCAAAAGATAAACTATATAAAGTTACTCCTATATTCCAGCCGGCAGAGATTCATAATAATTCTATTTACTTTACAAAATCAGAACAAACTAGGAGAATCATGTGTGTTGATGCCTTGCTGCTCTTTGCAAATTTTGATGAGTTTATTTGTCGGATGAATGATAGGGTAACTGCGTAGCAATCAAGTTATCAGTCAGGAGTAAATACGGAATACTGTGTTTAGTACATATTCCGTACACCTAGTTCTGCAAATATCATGCGAAAGTTAAAAACGATGGGAAATGTTCAGTCTTTGAAATTTGTTGGAGAGTTTGCCGTATTTACAAAGTCATTGTATGATGATATGCCATATGATAGCCAGATATGATGATCAGGATTTTATCAATTTATTACAAAATATGTGTGCATAGTTTTTTTTTGCTCTGCAAACGTTTGAAAGCCGGAACCAGTATTAAACGAAGAACTTTTTGTTATTGACTTGCCTTTATGATGACAATGTATTTGTTAAGTAATTTCATTCGATTTAACTTTTTAGCCATATTTACGGAATTAACATATTTTTTACATCAAAGTCAGTGCGAAATTCAACATTGCCTTGTTGTAATTCATATGTAATGTGTATGCATGACTCTAACTCTCTTTAATAACCTCAAAAATAAATTGTTGTGAACATATTCCATTGTGTGCGTTTTTATTATGAAACTGCAAACATTAGTTGTATACTAAGCGTGAAGTAAAATAGCTTTTGAACAAAATAACTGATTACTTGCAACGATGATATGTGTTGAATAAAGGGATTGCTTTTTGTGCTACTATCTAGTCCAATGAAACATCCTAATGTATTTATTTGAAAATGCATCTATCAGCAGGTTCGAAATCGGGAGAAGTGGTGGGAAGATAGTATAGATTTCCATCGTCAAACAGTTAATCAAAATGAAGTCATAATATTTGGTAATGTATTTTGAAAGTGTTCAAAAGGCTTCACAGTCGTTTATCATGCATCGAATCACAAGTAAACATAATTTCAGTCGTCTCAAAGGCAGAGCAGCATAAAATAAACACGGCCATGAAAATTTTCTCTTATAGTTTACACATTAGGTTTGCTGCCATAAGCACAAAGTTAAAGATGAATACATGCCGATGCTGGTAGAAAGTAGGGAATCCGAAATCAGCTCCCAGTAGGCCGATTTATGTAAATTGTAAACATTATTTGATTTTTTCGATAACTACTGAGATTTTCATCAAAACTGATGATGTAATGATAGGTAGCTTACACATTTGTTGGATTTAGTTTAGGTCAGACAAATACCGACTAATGGGTGGCTGAAATTAAAACGGAAATACAAATGTTGTATGCATTGCCCGAACTTTTCCATTATATCTGAACAAGGAAAATGCAATTACATTTTGTTCCAAATGCTATTTAAATATTCTATTTGTTATCAAAATCACCAACCATTCTTTTATTATTAGCAAATATTTGAAATAGAACAGAGCATGAAATTATTTCTAAAACTTAAAAGACCGTGATAGATATATGATATAATATTAATATTTGGCTAGCATTTCATGGTAGGAAACACGGCAAAACTGATTTGATTTTTAGAGCTTTGATTGGAATATATTTTATGTTAACTTGACAACCCCGACTTTTGAATGTTACCATAAATCAGTCTCGAAACTAATTTATTCGTACAAAGCAAATAATTTAAATGAGAATTTATATTAATTTCTATTAGTTACGTAACATTACAGGAAACCGTAAATCAACCATAAAATTAAAAAAGTTGAGAATGAAAGGCAAACTATATTATATCTTAGGTAATTTGAAAAAAATACGAAGTAAAAGATTTCTATGTTAAATAAAAGAATACTCGTTGAGAAATTGATTGGAGCACACATTTTCTTTCTTATTTAAACAAAACTGAACCACAACAGAATACAAGACAGAATATCTTGTTGCCCCGAGCCCTTGCCTTTGAACAAATTTTGAAAAAAGGAAACACAACTTTATTACGACTTTGAATATTCTAGTATGATTTTAATTTGAAAACAAATACAACTTTCTTCTTATCTATAACAAATTATAGGATGCTGACAGAAATCTGAAGATTGACTACACACGTTTACATAATCATAATAAGCATATAAATATTAGCTGACAATAAGTATAGTCTTAATTCGAAACCCGTCAAAATGATGTAGCATATTATATAGGTTTTCGGTTTAATTTTCACCAATCACTATATAGGACGTTTGCATTCTATCTGCCTGTATTTACATATAATTTATAAAAGCTTGTCATGAAAGCTGCAAAGTTGCAATATAATTAGATTTGTGCTGACGGACGTTAATAGCACTTCAAAAGTATTGGTGCTATTGCTAGCAAGCTAACAAGATTTGGCTTAAAAGAGATTGACAAACATTTCATTTGTTCGTCATATGTCATAACCCCAACTGTCCCAACTTAAGGAAACACGACTTATAGAAGAGTGCTTATGAAAATTGTTCGTTACTGTGACAGCTTTTTTTCTGTTTGACTTGTGCTGTAAATATTTGTGAAGTATCTTATCTCCCTTGTCTCCGCCAATTCATCGCTTCACACTTACGAATCCAACGAAAAATTGCGTTTTTCCCATGATGAGATGAGAATAAAAATAGTGCTTTACAAATTCTAAATTTAGCATAGTCAAATAGACGAATAACTAATAACATCGCGATGTATTTATCTTTTATAAAGAAAATGAAATAGGAAACAACATTTTTTATAACTTTCAAATTTAGTCACTGCTTGATTGGTTTATTTCTGGGAACATTTAATTTTGATGATATCGAGGTTTCCAATATATTTCAATATCAATATTGAGATGAACAAATTGATTGTTCTTAAAATGAAAAAGAGAGCTTGCATGTAAAGTTATCGAAAAGCAAATAAATACAATATTTAATCTGTGTATGTGACTATAAAGCAAACATGTAAGCAACAAGTGAAGTGCCTTTGTGAATGGCAGAGAGTTTCGATCAATAATTTACGAAAAGTAAATGCTGAAGTGAAGGAAATGGGCTATGCATGTCAAAACATACTTTATTTTGCAGCAAAAAAGTGCCGGAACCATCTTGTTTCCTCTCATAATAGAATGTCGTAGTCTATAAAGTATGCTCACATTTAAAGTGTAATCATGATGATGTATTCAACAACCACTTTTAGTTAGTCGCATGCTCATTCAGCTATTTTGTGTTTGACATGAAACTAAATAGATGCAGACAGGGTTAGTGACAGCAATTGTAGTAGTTGCATATATTATTTTGCATCCATTTAACATTGTTTATCTTTATTTCACCAAAAGGACCTTCCTGTGAAACTTTCATGAATACTGGCAAAACTAGAATGAAATTCATGTGTGAAAGGCTATTTAATTCTTTTGTACTTCTCTGTAATTAAAATGCTAGGAATTTTGTTACAAGAATGAGCACCTTTTTACAATTTACTGACGCAGACGGTTTTGTCTGTGGATATGGGTACCCAAATTTAAAGCTTATTGTTCGTATACGTGTGAGTTTATCTTAAAAGTTGTTAGCTTTACTGTAGGAGAAAGTAGCATTTTGTTATGACAACTGGCCAACTCCCAGTCAAATAAAATAGATTACAATCTTGTGACATGCCACGTTTTCTTCCATACTTATGTCAATACAATTTACTACTACGCAACCTATCCAAGATATATACAACGTGGACCAAAACTTACCTAACTATTTGTATATCTAATTTCAAAACGTATGCTTTTATTTTCCAATATAAAATGAATCGAATAAAATCGGAAGTAATCAAAAAAGACATCAATATGCAATCATGTATCATGATCTTATCTTCATCTCTGTGGAGGCTGATGTAATAAAATACTTTTTGGTTTTGAATCGATGGTGAAGTGATGACATTTTAAGATTTAGGCATACGCATACAGCAAACTCCGTCAATATATTGTTTGCTGTTATTATTTTCACAATCACAAATAATAAAATCATACCTCATTATTTGTACAGAATGACATTTATTTTTTAACTAAGCTGCGAGCGCAGTCATTGGTTTGATACATTGATGATATACGATAAGCCATTGTAAATTTGTTGAAATTTGAGAAGGAATGTGTCAAAGCATATGTTTGAAATGCTCGCTCTTACTATTAAAATGTAACGTGCTTGTGCTATCAATATCAATATATCAATTCTCCAAGAAATAATTGTAGAAAAAACATGAAAATAAAAACAGTTCTAAACAGCAGAAATGTTTATAAGTTCTAAGAAAACAATCGCAGGGGTTTCAATTTGGCTATTAATTCGTTTAATATTCATATCATGCGAAATCCATCGAAGCAACTCATTATCAGTATCAAATATCCATTGTAATCAAGAGAAAACAAAATAATTAAAACCTTTAATGCTACGCGTTCCCACATTCTACATCTTTGGAAAGATATATGCTTTCATACCGTTCCCGAAAATGTCACGACTTCATCCTCAACATAATTTTCATAAAAATTCTATAAAAGAATGCAAATAAAACTGATGACATCTTAACAAATAGAATTCAAATTGTCTCATCTTCTGAGCAAGCGTTCCCTACAACGTAAATTTAATGACTAAGATTTAATGGCTCATCATTTCTCGTAGACTTTCTATCGATGGCATATAAAGAAATGACATTACGAATAGTTCTTACAAACATTCAAATTCGAGGTTTTACAAAATGCCTCGCTTCATTTTAATTTTAAAAAGTAGGTAAATAAAGCAATAACTATGTTCAAATATCAAAGAAAGAATTATACTCTGGAAAAACATCTCTTCTTACCATCTTAAAGGCTGATACTCGAACGATTCTTCTTTCTAATCTTTGTGGAAAATAAGATACATTTCATTTTGAAACTACATCAGTCAGAAAGGCAATACCAAGATAAAATTCCACGTAATGACTGTGTTACGATATGGGATTTACAAGTCCTTGGCTATTGTTGTAAGTAAAAGCTTCTTTTTTCCTTTATATTCTGTATTGAAGCACACACACAAATGCGCTCTCAGTGGTTTATTTGTTCTCCATCTTGTTCTTTGACAAAAAGCACACAAATCTGGTTTCACGCTGCGTTAACCTATTCAAAACTGCCACAGAGAGAAAATAATATAAAATTGGATTGCAATAAAGAAAGTTGTTGAAAGTGGAGGAAAGCATGAATAAAAAACTTTGTCATAGTCGCTTGCTTTTTGCTTCACTGCTAAACTTTTACTTCCTTTCAGTCAGGATCTCTCTCTGCCTGTGTGTCATTTATACCCAGCACATGAAATAAAGGAAGCGAGCATGCATATTACACGTACGTTACAAACTAACGCGCACACATTATACATTATCATGTCGTCGTACATTCTTCTTTTATTTTTCGATTGCGACAACGTTTTAATTCATTTAATTTACACAAGAGCTCCTCTTTCTCTGTGACCAAGCAAGCCGAACAAGTACTAGAAAGTACGTGGCGGTAGTCTCAAGTCACAAATGAAAACGAAAGTTCCTATTTTTCGCCGTTTTAAGTATTCCTTTCACAAAAACACTATGAAGAACGAGACGAAACCCTCTAACTCATTGTTCAGAAAGCCAACGGAAGTTCTACACATATACAGCACTACCACTACTTACTTTTTTACCACTTGATATTCAAGTAGCAATTTCTTGTAAGTTTATATACCAGGGGGCTAATGAAAGAGGTTTAACAAAGGCAAAATGCTCAAATTGATTTCATTCTTCTCGTTGTCACTGTAAAGTATCATGCTTGAATATACGACTTTCTTTTTTCTGGGGTGAAATGTAAATTGTAAATTGACTTTAAGTTCATGTGTCAGTCACTTTTATTAAATACTTGGCGGTCTTTTTATAACAATTTCAATTAAAATGTACAGCTTATCTTAAGTTGCTTAAAACGACACAAGTTGGCAATGTAGAATCTTCAAAAGCGACTAAAGACAATCTTGTTTGTTGACGAGAAAGTCAATTCACTTTCTCTTTGTGAATAAAAGAGAAAACTTGACATTTTGTGTAGACAAGCCGCATATTGTACAGCCATTCATCTCAAGAAATTAATTTATGGGGTAAATGCTTTCTTGCTGTATTAAAAACAAACAAGAAATTATTGTTATTCAATCCGCCAACTTTCACTTTTCTAATTTACCCTCCCAAAAACCTGACCGAGTACAATTGATACAGTCACAAAACTACAGTTACTGCTGTCTTCTTACCAAATGTCACTAAAATATCTGAGTTTTACAAATAAGATATAAAAGATGACAACAGACAAATACGTTATGGTTTTGTTTATTCTTTTCATTTCAAAACAGTTACTGTACAAGCACAATCCTACGTTTTATAATAGCATTATTCTATGAAAAAACAAATTAAAAAACGTTTCTGGGGTCAAAAGAAGGATCACAGTTTGGTTTGGTTCATGTGTGTAGTTTATTGCATCGCCAACAAAATCTCTTTAGTTTTCTCCCTACTTTTTTACGGAGACAGCACACAAACTCTGTGGATGGAGAAGCGATGATGTTCCTACCACCAACAACGTTCGCAAGGAAATGTGGAGTGAATGAAAAAGCTCGCCTGGTTTTCCTTCCCGTTTTCACACAAACATCTTCTTACTGGCTGGTTGCGTGCACTATATGCACTATGCGAAACAACCGCTTTTGTTGGTCAGTTTCTCTCTGTTTTTGCTCCTTCCACGGGATTTCTCCCAGTTTTCAGCTTTATTCCATATTTATTCCATACCGTTTGCTAAACTCTTCGACAACGACTACTACAACTAATACTACACGGAGCGGTATTTTTTTATAAAAACGGCAATGGTAAATGGGAATGTTGATGGTTATGTTATAGGGATATAGGATAGTCATTTCTTTTGGTTTGGTTATTTTTTCCCCTACTCGTTCCAGTTCTAGCTGCTACTTTTCTTCATACCAAACCACCATGTGTACTCCATACTTATGAGATCTTTTAAGGTAGTTTCCCGATTTGTTTTTGACTTTTCTATTGCCAACTCTGACTACTGCTACTACATACACAATGTCTTTTCATAGCCATCGTCATCATCATTATGAAAAGCCTTTTTTTACCCAAAGCTTTATTATACTTTGATATTATTCTCCTTTTCATTCTACAAAAAAAAGTTCTTTTTTTTCAAGGGAGAGAAAAGGATTCATACAAAATGAAAATGTTGCTTATGTGGTGTGGTTTACATTTTCATGTGAGAGGATGTGTGATCTTCTAAAGCCAAAAGAATATATAGTGGCAAAGCAAAAGAGGGGGAGTGTGAAAGTACTTGATACAGTAAATATGAAAAAAGGGCATGTGCTCTTTCCTCGTCTGGTCTTTTTTTTTGCAATGACGGCAGCAGCAGAAGCAGCAAACATTATTTGATCCACCACGGGTTTGATCTTGTTCTCAGGCTATTATTATTGTTGTTATTATCTTCATAAAGATGAGGCTCGTGTGTATATGTGAGTATGGTGTATGGGTCGTGATATTATGAGAGAATCGTAATATTTTCTCTCTTTCTCTTTTTTCTTTCATGAGATGAGTTGGTAGTGGTACGTAGGAGTGGGAAGAAGGAATATGAGTTAATGCAAATTGCAGAATTTGACAGAAAGAGCATGGGAACCATCGTGCTAGGTTGACGTACATTTTATTTTAGTTCATTTTGTATGCAATGTAACGAATCATATAGATCTGCATATATACACCACCGCCACAAAAACATATTATTAGAGCTTGCAACATGATGATCATTCGGTTTCGCACTCACTGTATGTTACTGTGTGGTCCATTTTTCGCTGAATGTAAGAAGAAAGAGAGGAAGAGGAAACTAAAGAGAGAAAAGAGCATTTCCTTTTTTTATAAGTGAAAGTCGCATAAAAAGTTGAGTTGAAGGATAATAATAATAATATGACATTTTTTATTGTATAAAAACTATAGTTTGGAGGGGGAAAATTTAGAGTTTTTTATTATAATACTTTCTCGGCCGGTCATGTCTGTCATGCAATTTTCTAAAGCTTTGTAACGTGACCAGCTAGAAGTGGTCTTTTTGGAATTGCTGGACATGGATAGCAAGGAAAATTCATTTGAGCTGGTATAGTAAAATGGGGCAAGAAGAATGATGTAAGGCAAGAGAATGACGTTTTTCCACTTTCTTGAAGAAAGAAAACTCTCATAAACTATAAACTGTAATTGGATACACAGGATGTATAAAAAATCATGCATGAAGACTAAAATAATAAAACCAAAGACACGAACAGTTACATATAATGTAGGTAGGTATACTTAGTTTCTATTTTAAAGTCTAGTAGATTTGACCGGAAAAGATGTCACCGATCCTGAATTGATATATTCCGTCACTGACTTCTGACGTCATTGTGAATATGCTGTTAGGGGTGAAAGTAGACTGCATGCGGAAATCGTTTATTGTTTCGGCAAATCAGTTGTTATAAAACACATTTCCTACTTATATAAAAGTGACGTTATACGCAAATTCTGATTTCATAAATTATCATCTACGTAGAACATCATTAAATTTTTAAATAGTTTTGAGCAAAACTCTGACTTTATTGATGAAAGTCCGTGAAATTTTTGCTGTCAAAAAGCAGCTTGCATAAATATTTTATTTGCTTATGAAATATTTTTACCTTGACCCTATACTCTATGGTTTTAAATTGAAAATTGATTTGCCCTATTTCTGTTTTCCAGTTGAAGGAATTTGGATTGCTCACGTTTTCATGCAATTTAATTGCTGCAGCTGTGTAACCAATACTGAATTCCTTTTAAAAGATTAACTTCGCACGTCGAAAAATTGAAATTAATGTTGGATTGAAGTAAAATAAAATATTTACTTTCAGTTTATATTATTTATTTGCGTTTCGAGATTATTTTTAAATCCATATTATTGCACACATGCAACGTAGTATACAAACCTACACTCATGCTAAAGTCTAACAAATGCACTTCTAAATGAAGAAAACATCTTATATACTCGTGTACTAGAGTTTCAAGTCATCGCTCTTTCATTTATATCTAATACAAAACTCTTTCTCTTTTTCAAAAACTTGGAACAAACTTCACAGGAAATAGTAATGGTTCAAACTTTAATTTCTCAGGAAAATAAAACTCCTTTATTGCAGAAATGACGGTTATACCGATTTTGGGCAAGAAGGGTTGAGACCTTTTTTATTATTTATATTTATTTGCAAGTTTCGCCGAATGTATGTCAATGTTTACACAGGAGTAAACTTTAAATTAAGCCAAACTTAATTTTCGTTTCCATTTAAAACTAAGTACTGTCATACTTACGTAAGAACCGAGAAAACTTGCAAGCTCTAACGGAATTTCTTTTTAATGTAGGTACTTGCATTTCTACGAAATCAATCAAAAATTATTCTTACTGTAAAAAAGTATAGAATGTTTCATGAAATGACGATGAATGATGGTCTAGTGGGATTTTGTGAACAAAAAGCGCTATAAATTCGATCCCTTGCCTATGATAGTTGATTCCAACTACTTGACCTTTTATAAACTCTGACATAACTCTAAAACGTGCAAATTCGGAAATCATAGTCATAACTATTTAGTCCTGTGCATGGAACGCTTGTTCTGTTGATTTTAGCTACATCAATGCTCCTGATAAATTCTAATAGAAACATAAAAATATCCTGACAGAGGGAGAGCTCTGGATTGCTAGCGATAAAACTGCATCTATTATCTTCAAGGGATATGGTACACGACGCGACTGGAATAAAAAAATAAAAATTGGAGGTTCACTTTATCATTACCAGACGAATGTGATGTATCTTGTCTCCTGTTTGAAAAATTCGTTATAAGAGAGCATTCATCGAAAGTCTCCCAATTTAGTTTTTAAATCAAATATATATCCATACAATCAATTTTTTTCTTCATTTTTTAGTTATTATCTTAACTATTTGAGAAAAGGTATGAAATTAAAATAGTTAGTTTCAAGGAATAAACATATCCTGTATCTTATTTATTGAACAAAATTAAAGCTTTTTCACAGTTTTATATTTACTGCGTAGCTTTATCTGCTTGTCAAGTTTCCCAAACATCGATATTTAAATTAGCATATCTAGTAAGTGAAATAAACTCAAGTAAATTGGACGCATCTTCCTTCACACGAAAAAAATAGAAATTTGACAAATTATCTCAAGATTTTTTACGATTCACATGCAACATAAATACAGCAGAAATTCCATCCCTACTTTTCAGCTTTACATAAAAAGCATGATATATTGGTTTGCATGTGGAATGTGAATAGAAAAAATGAAACGAGTAAATGTCATCACCAATAATATCAGCATTTCTGACTCATCCGAGCTCATATTTTAAGCACATAAAAGCAAAACATTAATATACTATACATAAGATTCTGTGCCTCGTTTAGATTTACATTGATAAACAGAAGCATAATATTTGACGAGCAAATGATTAACAAAAGCTGAGAACTGACAATGAGAGAGGTTACGATGAACTCCAACAAAGAATATTGACTGGGTAATCTATGTAGGCAACTCTACTTTACACTTCACCTTTGAATTTGAAATATAAATCGTATATAAAACACTTGTTGACGCAATGAACTGCGTAAATCTGTACTCAGCAATTTAATAAATAAAGCATACAACATAATAACATGTAGTAATATATTTGCCAAAATATGGTTAATGTTAATCGTATTTTATGTTTTTTGTATATCTGCTTCTCTTTGTGATTAAAACTGTTTTTCATAATATGCAAGTAAACATTTGCAAGCAGGCATAGACATTAAAATTTGTTCAGATAGATTCAGTTGTTTCTTGCCTGCCAGTACAGGAAGGTCATCTCTATGTAGCTTTAGCTTTTAT
The DNA here is from genome assembly GCA_034694325.1 of Entomobrya corticalis. Classification (NCBI taxonomy): domain Eukaryota; kingdom Metazoa; phylum Arthropoda; class Collembola; order Entomobryomorpha; family Entomobryidae; genus Entomobrya; species Entomobrya corticalis. Next base: position 22,255 of record JAQFYG010000047.1, read on the forward strand.
ACGTGGTAGAGTTTGATAGATACTGTAACTGTAAGTCTGGCAATTTCAGTGCTCTATAAGTTGTGCACACAAATAACTTGTGAGATGTTTTGGGATCATCCTATGTAATAGTAGCAGATAACGTAAAAAGAATCCTAAAGAATAATATTAAAGCAATTTGGTAATATTATTCGTATTCGTATGCAGGCTTGTATACTCAGACGCACTATGTCACAATGCTCACAGTCACAATCAGCTATATAGACAGGAAAATACGCAGCTGATTGAAAAGTGAGCCTGAAGACGCAACAAGTGTTTTTAAAACCAGGCCAAAAATTTTATTTTTATTTTTTAATTTTTTATTATACGACTGTATCATTTCAAATCAAGCAATTGATACGATGTCATTTTAATTTATTTCTAAATTTTATTTGATTAGAAGAACAGTGTTTGTTGATTTTATGTGGATGTAATTTATTTGTTAGTGCATTGAAACTAATTAGTTAGTTGTTGTGTTAGTGATTGGTACAAATTGGGGGAAGAAATCTTAGCAGGTCAGAAAAAAGGATTTTTTGGGGTTATGTGATACACTCGGTTACGAATTTAAGTAAGTTGGTAACTGAGATTTGGACGAATAAAATCATTTATAAAATCATGTTATTCTTGATTTGATTTTTTAATGTTATAATTTGGCTACATTCTGGAAAGTGCACCAAAGTACAATAATTGCATACTTGAACGTGAATATTACAAAAACAATAATTTCTGGTAACAAAGATAGCAACAGTTTAGCTTGCCTTGCCCATTTTGCTTATTAAAAAAGTATAAAAAAGTCTATCTAAAGAAGTACCAAACTTATATCGTTTGCATATCTTATTTAAAGTTATAGAATGTTAATGTTTTACAAAATAGAATTATTATCCAACAGAATCCTTTATCCTAAAAATGTATTTGTCAAAAATATGCATACAAAAACACTCAAATTCTCTTATTCTCTAATGCTCAGTAAAATCTGAGGAGGATTGCTGGGTGTCCACTGTCCACCGTCTTTTTCGTGTATGCTTCCAGTATAAATTGTCTTGTTTGTTACCTCCCATGAAATGCATGTATTATATAGAGCGCGACCCTGCATTATCTGATATAATGGCGAAACAATTTGGCCAAATAATAGTCAATATTCCGGTATGCAGCCTGTTTTTGTTTTCTGCTCATCGACTTTATATAATTCGAAAATCTATACATTTTGTCCTTGAAACAGAAAGGCAGCATGGTTTACAGTTTAACTTTTATAGACATGTGGGTATTCTAATGCATGTAGTATGTACAAAAATTATCAAATTAAATATTCATGTTCAATCTAGTCGTATCAGTCCAGCTTTCACAAATCTTGCCCACATAAATACCTGGAGAAAACAGTTAAATTTAATGTGGCTCTCATACAAACAACATGTACATAATATCGACGTGCATGTTAATGTTTCTGAAAATATTCATACAATCTTTCACTCGGATTGACATGTCTTGTCAAACTTTTTCTTCTGAAGCTTTCTCCAAACCAATCGACCTGCCAATTCTTTAAGTTAAGGAATGGAGTATAATTTCGTGACTAAAGTTCATCTCATTTATTCATTTGATAGTCATAATACGTAGTTTCTCTGCCGCCAGTAGTTATCCTCCTACAACATGATGCGTCAGTGGTCACGTTATTGCATCTAACGGTTTTTATTTGAAAGAAGCCTATAGCCTGTTAGCTTTCAATTTCTTGATTAGTATAGTGCAGGACATAGAAAATGATGGTGTTGCATTGATCTAGAGCCTTCAGGTTTCAAGAGCACCACCTGCTAGTTTTCGTTACATAAAATTGGTGTACTGTCACTGGAGTCAGTACGTTTATAATTCATTAAACGTCAGTGCACTGTAATTTTTTCATCGAAACTTACGTCGACATCATGTAAGTTTTATAAATTTTTTATTCACACTTTTTAAACACCTGCTGTAAATTTGAATGTTAAGCAGTTTAGTTGATTTTTGGCTTTGAAAAGACAAAGTTTGACTGTATAGTATACTCCCACTCCCGTGTTTTGCACATTTAAAGCGAGTGGTATTCTTTAAAACTTTGTCGTCTGGTCTATATGCATCGAAACTGCTTGTAAATGCATATTTTCGAATTTAAAGGACATAGTCATCATCTTAAATGCATTGAAAAATTTGCTGGCATTTTTATTGTATTTTTCAAAATTCTAGTTTCTTCTCTCAAAGTTAGTGTCGTTTAAACATTTATTTAGCAGTTTAAATATGCAATAACATAATCGTGGAACGACATATTAGCTAATTGATCATTGGGTATAAATATAAGCAGTATAACAAAATAATTATTAAAAATTTTAATATATTAATAATGCATATGTATTTCAGTCCAGAATATGTGTTAGTTTAAGTTAAATATGATAAAATTATGTTATGGTTCCAATCTTACTATATACACGCAGTTCTCATGTTTTCACCGAAATATAAGAAGCTTGCGATTTTGCATGCAATAAGGTCCAAGTAATTTAGAATTTGTGCTAAATCTTTAACTATCCATCAACATACAACACGCATACTTATAGTTTGTTGTATCTTATTACGATTTACTTCTGATTTCATTTCTACATGTCGTCAGTCATTCAGTGATCACGTCACGTACGCGTATTTTTGAGTGTTCATATAAATATAACTTTACATGGACACGAAACCCAGTCATCATCAGTAGTAGTAGAATAGAGAGTAATTCAATTCAATATAACTTGAATTGAATATTATCAAATCTTATTTTTTGTTTCTTTGCTTAACCAAAGGAGTTTGGTAAACATTTCGTTGATTTTAAAAGCAGCTCGTCGTTCCATGATGAATATAGTTTTATATCTCTATACTTTTACTGCGTACAATTCACAATTAGTTGAAACAAGATTCATTGCAAGAAACATGGAAAAATACAACCTTGTAGTTGCGGTACTCTTGAGAAGCCTTGTGGCTAACAACTTAGGGTTTAGTTTAGAGTTGTGTATAAACATTTAATCGACTATCAACAACAAACCCTTTGGCTTCGATGATGGTGTATTACACATAATATAATTAAAACCTATATATAAATTCATTATGAACATCCCATCATTGATGCAAAGCCTTCTTTTGTCAGTCAAACTTTAGTTATTGGCTTAGTGAAACTAATATTCAAAAAATTAATTGAATTTGTACAAAAAGTATTTCATCATTAGTATGAGCAGCATAGTTATTTTTATCGCCCGAAGAAGGCAAATCTTTCATTGGATATAATTGTGATTGTATGAAGTTTTTGAGATATTTAGGTATATTGGTTTGTTAAAAGTGAAAAGTAAAATTTTAGACAAGTGCTCTCACTTGAAATTGAAATCAAAAGGGGAAAAGCATATAAAAAGTTTTCATAATGAAAAGTGCAAACAAAAATCATTCATGTTTTAAAAAAGAATTTCTTTTTTTACTTCAGGTATCGACAGCAGTATAAAGACAAAAGTGAGCACGGCGAAGTTGGCATTGAGGATGATGAACATCATTATGAGCAGCCATCCCCATCATCATATTCAGAAACGGAACTGAAAAGTATTCAGAGATACGAGGAGAAACAATTGGAACTCCCTGATGAAAAGGATGACTTCAATAATAACAGTGTGAATGGAGACGAGCTTGCAACTGATTATAAGAAAAGTTTTCACAAAAGTAGCTATCACATAGCGAGAAAACGACGGGATTCATATTTTCATATACCTGAACAGGAAGTAGAGAAAGAAAAACGGTTACATTCCGAAAGCCGTAATGACTCCTTAGCTTTCTCTGATTCCTTCACCGGTGCTGGAGGTATAGTAAATGAGAGGGACATTTTTGATACAAGTACTAGGAGAGATTCCTATGCTTTTCATCACCAGACAGACTTAAATTTAAACAAAGAAAACTTATCATTGGATGAACACCATCATCAACAACTAATATATAACAGAAGAGGAGCTGCTACGTCATCTACAGCCCTTGATACCGTTGAAAACAGCATTTCTGCGAGACAAAGGCTTCGACGAAGTAGTAGTCTGAACAGCATTCCTGCTGCATACTTTTACCCCGATCCTTACTCCATTGTAGTAGCAAGGTATGTAGAAGATCTTGGTTCTTTGTCTTCATATTCTTCAGCATCTGGATCAGAAGCTACTGAGTACTTAGCGTTATCGCAGGCTCCAACTCCAGAAGCAGAAGTACCTTTTGATTCTACAACAACAAGAAAAAGTCCGGAGGAAGAAAGAAGAATTATTGTTGAAAGTGCTTTACTTTCTGGTAACGAAAAGGAAAGCGAAGCTAGTCTCCAGACTATTATCGACAATATGAATTTTGATAGTGCACTTTCAACATCAGAGGAATATCAAAGCTTTAGGTCAAGTGTTCCTTTGAGAAAAATATGTGTTGAGGCTGATGGATCGAAAGTACGCATATAAAAAGCTTTTTGTTGTTTCATTCTAGAATTTGATCTAGTATAATTTTATTTTTAAAAATTAGTAAATTCAAGCATAAAAATTGTTTTCACTTTTCCAGGAATGGAAAGTTTACGATGCAGGACCAAGGACTGTGCGTACTCCTTTATTATGTCTGGGACCGGCGAGTGCAACTGCAGACGTTTTCTACAAACAAATTCTCAATCTTACAGCTCGTGGACTGCGCGTAATTTCAGTGAGTTATGCATGCATGCCTTTCCTACCTATGTATAACGGCAGTTTTAAAAAAACCTTAATTTAGATAATTAAGTAATTTCGTGCTCATTTAATGTCTTTAACAGGTTGAAGGCCCTGTATATTGGACGGTTGAAGACTGGTGTAAAGGTCTGAAGAAATTGTTGGATTGTCTGAATTTGGATAAGGTCCATATTTTTGGAGCTTCTTTAGGTAATATTGTGCACAATACGCATAATAACATATTTTATTTTTATGTTTAAATCTAAATGTCATTAAATTAAAAATATAATTTCAGGAGGATTTCTAGCTCAAAAGTTCGCAGAGTACACCTACCACTACTCAAGAGTGGCATCTCTCATTTTATGCAATACATTTCTTGACACGTCAATTTTTGATTATCACGATTCAGCAATGATGTACGAAAATATGCAAATAATGATTGGCAGCGTATGTGTATAATGCACGAAACTCTTATTCTGTTCGTTTTCGTGATTTCGCAGATTCTGGATGCTTCCTTCTGTCATTCTTAAAAAGCTCATCATCGAGAATATCACCGCTGCTCGTATAATGGACCTAGATATTGCTCATGCAATTGAATTCATGATAGAGAGGGTATGAGTTTAATCTCATTTTATTCAAAATAAAAAAGCCCTGTCATGCACTTGCATTGAAATTGAAGTATAGGAAATTAACGATAAGTGATTTCTTTTTCTTCTGGTTATGCAGCTGAACAATTTATCCCAACAAGAACTAGCGTCTCGTATGACACTCAACTGTGTCAACTGTCACGTCGACACGTTCAAGTTGAAACAGATCAAGATGACTATAATGGACGTCTTCGATGAGTCAGCTCTTTCTAATCAAGCTCGTGAGGACCTTTATCGCAACTACACGGACGCTAAGCTGGCACATTTGAAAAGCGGAGGAAACTTCCCATATATTAGTCGTAGCGATGATGTCAGCATGCACATAATGGTAAAGCTTTTACGAAGAAGGCAAATATTTTTAAAGGCTGAGCACTGAATACAAATACACTCGAATAAAATAAATGCATACATTTAAAGTAACTAAAATATATGACTACAGGTTCACTTAAGAACATTCAATGGTACGAAACATTCGGCACAACTTGACGAAACTCCCAGTTTACCTGCCGGAAGTGTAAGTAGCGGTGCTATATCCGTGAATTCATCTGCAAACGGAAATAATTTCAACGGAAAAAATGCGGAAGACGTGCTTGGATCAACTGGGCCACAGTCATTTCCAACTGGTAGCCTTGAAGATAAAAACCAGGCATTCAAAGAGAAAGCAGCAAGCGTCCTTGGATTACCCGTGCAATAAAGAGATAACCTTTTTTATTTTTAACTTCTTTTTTTTCTGGAAGAATTCTCTATGGAACATCACACTACTAAGAAAATATTATCTGTATTTGTCTCTATTTTGTACATAGTTTTAGTTGTGTCTTTTTTATTGATTTTTTAAAGTTTTAAGAAAGTGATGCGGTATGATATGAAAGTTAACTTTTGAGAAGAGAGTTAATTTTAATTTCCTCAGATACCTATATACCTTTGCAATCTCCGTCGAAAATACCAAGTTGTGATTTTTTTGTTCGTTGTCTTTGTTTATAGCTTATTCTGTCATTTTCTGTAACCATACATAGCGCACATAAATTAAAGACTGAAAAATATTACGCATGATGCCAATAGCAAATCAAGAAACCTTTTGATCATTGATGTAATATGTAAACCAAAATGTTTCTACAGTACTAATATACCTACGAAATATAAATTTTATTTTAGTCATCATCAAAAGACACGAATTTTTGTCGATAGGCTAATGCTACTTTCACTATTATTATATTTGTAACTATCCAGAAATTGGTTTGGTTGATTTTAAATTGAAAATTGTCTGACTCGAATGATACATTTATAATTAATTGGAAATAACAATAAAAATAGATAAATGTATATCTTAATCTTATACGGCAACTGTAACTAAATATTACACTAACTAACCAGATACATTATTTTTTGTCGTGGCTCCATTCAACTTGTTATTAGAACGGGCTGCTTTTAATTCTTCATCGTCACTGAAGTATTCTTCCAAATTTTCGTCGATGGTAGTGATTGGCTCAGACTTGGATAGTGTTTTGTAAATGGACATTGCCTACAAAGGTGAACAAAAATGGCAAAGTCAATCTTCAATTGATATTTGTTCTTATTTTCCATTTGGTTCTATTCGCTGTAAAAATACTGAATACAAACCTGAGTAACCATTCCCGAGACATTTCCGACATCCGTAGGTAACAAAATAGTGTTATTCGTTCTTGCTAATTCTTGAAAAGCGGTCACGTAACTTTCTGCTACAACTAGAGATCCAGCATCTTTTCCAGATTCCTTTGAGAGTGCCTTTCCTATTCTTTCCAAGCTCTCGGCTCTTGCTTTGGCTTTCAGAACTAACGCGTCTGATTCTCCCTTTGCAAAATTAATTTTCTCCTGCATGTGAGCCTCTAAAAAAATTGTAATTTAAAAATTAAAATTAAGCTTGCCCAAAAATGGAAAATATAAATATAGTAAAAATAATGAAAACAAAAACTACCAGATTGCAAAATTCTGGCCCTCTTGCTTCCTTCAGCAATATTGATATTTGACTCTCGGTTTCCTTCTGATTCTAAAATCTGGGCTCGTTTCTTTCTCTCAGCTTCAACTTGAAGTTGCATGGCTTCTTGTACTCTTGTTGGCAACTTTATATCACCTTATAAATAACATGAAATACTTGATAAAATAAAACGAACTGAACAATTCTGAGAATATTAATACAAAAGCCAACAATAAAATATTTCGATTGTATACTTACGGATTTCATAACGAAGGCAAGTAATACCCCAAGATTCTGCAGCTTTATTAATTGAAGCGACAATTCCTATGTTCAAATTTTCTCTTTCCCGGAAAATCGTATCCAAAGACATTTTGCCAATCTCCGATCTAATTTTAATACACAGAAATATTATTTTCATTGTATATCATAATATCACATGATTAATAAATTAAGATAAATGTTTCGAATTTAAATGCGTAACATTTTAGAGGCGCTTTTCTAGCTTTCACCTCATTGTCGTTTGTGCTAATTGTGTAATGGCAAATTCTGGATCCTCTACTCCATAACTGGCTTTATATGGATCAATAATACGTAAATAAAGTACACCGTCAATAGTCAGGGCCACATTGTCTATAAGTTTAAAAACAAAAAAAATTAGCTATGAATAAGAATATATTCGTCAAATAATTCAAGACAAGAGAAGAGATCTTTCACTTCACTAACCTTTCGTAATGGCTGACTGTTTTGGAATATCAATGGCTATTTCTTTTAGACTATTGACGTATTTGATCCTGTCCACTATGGGAATAAGAAAGTTTAATCCTGGTTCTAGTATTCGATGAAAACGCCCCATCCTTTCTATCACCCATGCCTAAAATAAGAATAAAAGGGTTAGTGAATGATAAAAATTGAAAGTACTTGATGGAGCTTGAGTAAAGTAGTGCTAAAAATAAAATTAACTTACTTCCTGTTGAGGAACAAATAAGATCACGGTGTTCAGTGGCGTAGATGCTTTATAGATAGGCTGACCAGTGCCAAAATTTCTCTACAATCAACAGAAAATGAATTAAAATTTACGATAGGTCATTTATAGGTAGCTTAATAAAATCTATACATTAACATTTTTCCTCAGCACCAGTTAAAATAAGATTAACATCTCACCCAAAGAACAGGAGCTCTGGAAGTATGTCTTAATACATTGTCTGGATGTAAAAGCATTTGCCAATTTGAGCTGACTAGATTTCCAAATCTGAGGCTTCGAAGCATGATGAATTAATGACAATCAGCTATGGATCTTGCAATATTCCTTCCGAACGAACGTGCTAATCAATATTCAAACATATTCAATTATAAGTACAAGGATATATTGAACATTTAAAATTGAAACTAAAGCGGCAAAAGAGTGCTATATACTACTGACTACACTATACAAAATTTAATAGGGATACAAGTTAGTTTTAATAAATACCTGTGTATCCAACAGCTTAACAAGTGAACTAATTGTAAGTGACAGTGGTTCCAAAATTGGGTTCAAAAGCTGCCCAATCAGTCAATAGAATCAATGAATCAACATCAAATCATCAGCAAGTTAGTTTAAAATTTGAGATACTTTTTAATGTTAATTGACAATATCACAATCACTCAAAAGACCAATGTCGTTCTACACGACGAAACAATTCCAAATGCACTAATTTTGGAAGATGATGAAATGAAATGACACGATGACAGAGTACTTTTGACTTTCTATTTTTGTTGTTGACTGACCGGCTGTGCCTTCGTGGTTTGATTGAGGATGGATGGATGGATGGACTCGACTCGACTGGACTAAAATGAAAAATCAGACGACTTTTCACATAGCGATTCATGCATTTGACAGCACTCATTGAAAGAATTGGTAAATCTGATGCAAACAAATATCCGCGGGAGAAGCAGTGCTCAGTATAGAAAAACCCAATACAAAACAATGCTCACATGTTTTGCAAAATTGATTTTTGTTTCATGCACATAAATATGCACATGCATGCATGCATATTATTGTGATTGATATTCTTCGTTGAAATTAAAAGATATTTAATTGATCTTTAAATCATTGAATACGAACAGCTATCGCGACACTACAGGTTGTGAATCTGATAAAATTGGAAATAAGAACTGGGGTGTGGGTGGATTTACACTTAGAAACAGTTGAGGACATTCAGGCAGGAGGATTCCGGCTATTTACTATTTTGGCATCCGGTTGGTTATGGATGTGCTGGACTGTTGACGGGGACGGGTGAAATTATTAAGCCAATCACTGATAAGTGTCTCTAGTCCTTGTGTCTATCATCATGTTGAAGCTAATTGTAAATGTTTCCTGTCTGATTGAACCTTCATTGGCCAAATTCCCTAATGATGTAAATGTACTTACAAGGACAATTTTCCGATATAAAGTCGTAAGATTTGATTCTGCACAAAAATTATTTTATTTAATGATTTAATATGTGGAGTTTGTTTAAAATTAGTTAATGCAGAATGTTTTCAATTTGCAGAGAAGCATCTGCCGATCGTTGTCAACCTCAAATTTCCGGTTCCAGCGAGCATCTCAAACTTCAGATTCAAAAATTTTCAAACCGAATATCAACGTGGGTACAATAGGACACGTCGATCATGGAAAGACAACGCTTACAGCTGCTATTACAAAAGTCATGGCCAAACAGAAGTTATCCCAGTTTGTAAGCTTTGATCAAATTGATAAGGCGCCTGAGGAGAAAAAGAGAGGGATTACCATCAACATTGCACACGTGAAATACGAGAGCGAGAAGAGAAGCTATGCCCATACTGACTGTCCAGGGCATGCTGATTATATAAAGAATATGATTAGTGGGACCTCACAAATGGATGGTGCAATACTGGTCGTTGCTGCAACTGATGGACAAATGCCTCAGACAGTTGAACATCTTCTTTTGGCTAAGCAAGTGGGGGTAGAGAACATAGTTGTCTTCATTAATAAGAGTGACGTTGTTGATAAAGATGTAATAGAGTTAGTGGAATTGGAAATCAGAGAATTATTGACGGATTTTGGATTTGATGGCTCAGGCGCAGCGGTAGTTCACGGCTCAGCATTACTGGCGTTGAATGGCGATCAAACGGAACTCGGGGAACCTTGTATTTTTGAGTTGATTAAAGCGCTTGACGCAAATATACCGTTGCCCACCAGAGATGTACAGTCTCCGTTCTTGTTGCCGATTGACAACAGCTTTACTGTTCCCGGTAGAGGTACAGTGGTTGTTGGAACATTGAAACGAGGAACAATTAAGAAAAATCAAACAGCAGAACTTTTAGGATTCAATGCAAAAATTGAAACCACAATTGGGGACATTCATATATTTAAGAAATCAGTGCTGATGGCTCAAGCTGGAGAGAATATTGGAGCCCTTTTAAGAGGAGTGAAGATAGAGGTAGTTCAACGAGGGATGATGCTTTGCGAAAAAGGCAGTGAAAAACTTGGGAATCGTTTTCAAGCTAAAATTTATTTCCTCACGAAAACGGAAGGCGGAAGGTCAAAACCTGTAATGTCGAGATATACCCAACAGCTATTCAGCAGAACATGGAACATCGAGTGTCGAATTGACTTGTTACCAAACATGGAGATGCTGATGCCTGGTGAGCATGCCACCGTTGACTTAACTCTACTAAAGAAAATGATTATGACAATGGGACAACCGTTTACAATAAGAGAAAATAATGTAACAGTTGCAACAGGAATAATTACAAAAGAGCTAGAAAATGTTAATGTTACAAAATCGCTGGGAAAGTTAAAAATTCCTGTTGCGTGACAAGTGACAAGCTAAAGTTATAAACTGTTGAAATGCATAGTCAAGTCAAATAAAGCATTTATTTATAATTATTTACATACATACCTTGTGTAATTTTCATGAAATATTTTATTTCTATTTTGTCCAATTATATATTATTTAATCGTGTTCATTCGTACATTACCAAAACTTTGGCTATTGGGTAAACAATCGCAACAATGCAAAGAATTATAACTATTATAATGCCTGTACTGAATGCAATACATGTAAATCTGTATGAAGTGAAGGGCTGCCTCATAAAGTCGCAACACTTTCTATTCATTCGAACGATTTTAGCTGATGGTTTGTTGTATTCCACATCCTCATTTTGTTCTCGAATGGCATCCAAAATAGCTGGCGTTTGCTCATCGATTTCTATTGCTACTGCTGACTTTGAAGACTTTGAACTACGATTTTCATGATGACTATGACTATGACCTTCTTCCCCTTCAGAACCCACAAATCCTCTGGTTTTTCGAAATTCATCTAAAGCTACACTTGGATCGTTTGGATTTGCCTTTTTATGATTAAGAGCATGTGACCTGCGAACATTATTTAAATTGAAGCTTTTGGCTTTGTTGTTTTTCTCTACTAATGATTGGTTCACTGTTCTCCGTCTTCCTGTTGTCATTACTTGTTGTTGGCGTCCTCCAACGTTTTGAGTTTTCCTAATATTGGCATTGTTTTTATTGGCAACTTTTTTAGAAACAGGCGGTGGGGTATTTTCTTTTGACACACGGTAGCGTTCTGGTTCTTTTTCTAATTCACGTCTTAACCTTTCACTCTTGCTCCTTGCAGCAGCAATAAGCGTACGGTTGGTGTGCAGTGGAAATGCATAAATTTCTTGATGGACAGTTGGAAACTAGGAATGCAATTACGAATTATTTTCCAAAACGCAACGAAAGAGAGATAATTATGAAACCCATATAAAATAGTAAATATAGCACCAACTTTCCAATATAGATTAGCTAAATAATTGAAATCGGCTGAAGCTGGCCGCGTGAGTTTTTTGGAATACGCGGATCTGTGAGAGCTGGGTACACGGGTTTTGTTTGTACTATTTCTGGAGGAAGTCGCAGCACTTTCAGAAAATGAATTTTTATCCGGGTTATCAGGCAAACATTTCTTTGTATTATCTGCCATTTTCCAACAATTAAAATCGCTTTAAAATAGCTTCATAAACTAATGGTTTGAGAATAATTTATTCGATGTCACTTGAGATTTTGGAATTAACAGACCTAAAATATGGACAATTTATTATGCAATTTTATTCTGTGTAAAACATAAAAGTTATTACTATTACTCAGGATATTATGTAATATATAAATTTTGGTTAGCAGTACAATGATGAATTTTCTCTAAACTTACATATGAACATGACAACGAATTTACGAGGAATAGATGCAGTACATAGTGTGCATTTTTAAAACATGAATCATTAATATGGCTCACTGGAATACACTTCCGTATCTTCATTTCCAGTTCCAAGAAAAGTATTTCTAAATATTTTGTAAAAAATCTGACAAATTCATATATTACTGTCACTGTATTAAGGCATAATAATAATTTTTGCACAGTGCAGATCACGGATATGTAGATAAGCATCATTGAACATTATAAGACATGCCCAAATCCAGAAAAATTGCACTGTCATTTGTCAACTCTAGTCAAAATAGCGAGCAGAATAAATCATATTTCGGCCATGAATTTCTTACCGAATCGCGTATACAATAATTTGAAAAAGATATCTCGCGAATTGAAAGAAGATGATTTTTATTTTTCAAGTACTCTGAACAATTATTCAATCTTCACGTAATCTTTTGACCATTGCTGTAAAATCTTTTATTAGGATTAAGTAATCATTTCATTTTCCCATTCTTATAATATCATCTTGCTTTTCTGCAGATCATCTTTAACTTTGAAAGATAGCTATTAGCTGGTACTTTCAATTATGTGTGAAATATTATGTGCAGCAGAATTACGGAACGGTATATTCTTACAAATTAATTCTCACTCTGTCTTTTGTTCTTTATCATTATGGTGGACAAAGCCTTGACCATTTAGAGGATGTCTGAGTTTGCTGGATGTGAATAATCAATGTTCATTGTTTGACGTTTCATATAGATCATGTATATAATTACTACTGCATGTGGCAAAAAAATTTTCATGGTCTAGTTTTTTCTTCTTGCATCAGCAATCAGCATGCAGAATGCGTTTCCACTCTTCAAGTAATCATAATAGACATATAAAATATAGTTTGATACATAAAAGTTGTTGTCATGTGAATAAATATCGGCCAATTTATGGTCAATGGTGAATACTTCAAGTATTTTTACTTATATACGTTCAAGCGTACTTTTTATTTACTGTAATTAATGACCTATATCTATAAATCTATATCTGATAACTATTGAAAAGTGATTACGCACGCCGAAATTGCGTAGTAAGTAATCCATGTCATCCGATGTCGGACGCTTCGTCTGGTCAAGTGCCAGCCAGGTGGAGTAAAGGTCTTATTCTCCCTATCTTAATCACTGCGAAAAACATTTCCATGAAATTATGTAATCACATCAAAGTATTTCTTATCAACCAAACTGGACAATGAATAACTGTTATTTCTGGACATTTTTATCCTCTGATTCAAATGAAAAGTCAATTGAAACTTTAACAAATATGCTTCCTCATGCAATATCATCATCAATTCATGTCAGTTAAAAAATTATAAACAATCAGCATGTATTTCAATTAGCTTCTTATCTGGAGCAAAAAATCTCGCATTCTTATCGATAAAAGTGGTCAAGTCAAACCGATTCTTCATTATATAATAGCATGTTAAAATTTATTACTCTTCATTACCACTTCGGAACTCTTTAACGGTCTTTTTAAATCGGCAAAAATGAAGGTTTCTTACATTTTGATCGGACTTGCAGCCATTCTTGGCGTAACTTACGCTCAAGAATGTGGCGGTGGCTATGTAAGTATATGAATCAATTATTAACAATTATTGTCTTTACTCTTTTTTTGAAACGTCAAGTCTAAATAAGATTTTGCATTTAAACTTAACAGTTCACATGTGATAACGGAAGGTGCATCCCAGAACAGTGGGTTTGCGATGGTGATAATGACTGTGGAGATATGAGTGACGAACCCGATGATTGCCCACCATGTCCAGCTGGAAGGGTAAATAGATATTTTAAATTATAAGTAAAGATAAATACAAATGCCCAAGCTTTTAAAACGTAATTTCAAGATTAAAATGCTACATTTTTACAAATATTATGTTTAGTGGCAATGTGCAAATGGACAATGCATTAACACTGTTTACATCTGTGATGGAGACAATGATTGTGGAGACATGAGTGACGAATTAGACCCTGCGACCGGAACATGCCCACTTTGCCCCGATACCCACGTAAGATTTAATTCATTTAAATTTGATATGCATATTTTTATAGATGTGTAATAAACCATATCAGCCTCTTAACCTTTGCTCATGTAAAAGTTTATTTGATCTTAACAGTTCCAATGCGGAAATGGCCGATGTGCTTCCCTATCTTCCGTGTGTAATGGTACGTATAAATTAAAATTAAGAAATTGATTTCAAATGTTTGAAATTCGTATGTATAAAATACAAAATTTTTGCTGTATTCATATTCCGATATTAACCTTATTTCTAGGTGTCAATGATTGTCGTGACTGGAGTGATGAAACTGAAGAAGCATGTCCCTGCGCTGACGATGAAATCAGGTGTAGTAGTCCACCAGGTGAAAACGTTCCACCAGGTGCATGCGTTCCACCAGAATGGATTTGTGACGAAGATGGTATCTGGGATTGCCCCGATGGTAGGTTTTGAGCAATTATAAAATCACGTTTAATTTCAATCTAGAAATTATTGGGTTTTTTCTCTGACTGAAAATTACTTTTCGTCATGGAAGCATAATATATAATTTCTTTCTGTTTTAATTTAAAGGTGAGGATGAAAAGAATTGCACACGCGCTGCTGCTTTCAAGCCCTCTCACAAAGTTAGGCAAACTCATCTGAAACCCTCAGTTCCTCAAAAATACAACTTTAAAAAGTCGAATTTCTGGGCCAAGCCAAAGAAACATTAACAACAAAGTAACTAGCAGCAAAATATATCGTGGACAATTTTATTTATTATTACTAACATCAATTTCATTGGCAAAAATACAAATATATTTATTTAAAAAATGACAAATAAAACAAATTATTAAATGCATAAGAATGAATTATTTCAATATTGCATTGTATTTTGGTAAATCAAGTTTTTTACATAAAAATTTAAATGGTTTCCGTGTTTGTTCAAAATATATTTTAAACCTACATCACAAGTACTCAAATAAAGTTGAAGTGTGTACTTCACATTTTTAAATACTTCACCCTATATCATCAATAATAAATTGGTAATTATTGGCAATCTCATTTTTCTCATTCTCTGTTCTGCTGTAGCATATTTTACGAGTGATCATGACCATGGCAACAAGCCCAAATTTGAATGTGGGTTGCTGTGCCCTTGATGTCAATACTATATACAATAGAATGATTTATTTTCCAGCCAACTTGCATTCTCTGCTGTACACTTATCACCAAACAACTCAATTAAGTTGTCAGCATTGATGCAATATTACATCATGCATTGATTAATGGCTACTAAAAACTATCACTCCATCAATAAGCTTTTGCCCTGGTGACAAATTGACAATCCATGTAAAGTTAAAGGGAAAAATGCCCAAAGATTTTCGCAAAATGAAGAAAATGATCCATGTCGTATCAATTTCTTTTTTGCTTGTATTCATTTTTGACATTAGGCTTATCAATGCATAAGGATGTGCTGAAAATGAAGTAAGTTCATATAATATCTAGACGTAGCTATGTTTGTCGTATTTAAATATTTCGTTGCTTTGGAAATAGTGGGAATGCCCGAACAATGGGAAGTGCATCAGAGATTTTACCGTTTGTAACGACTACAATGATTGTGGAGATTGAAGTGACGAGCTAGATCCTGCAACTGGCAAGTGTCCTCCCTGTCCTCTGTCTAGGGTATGTACTCATTAATTAATTACCTATATGGAAAATGCTGGAATATATCTGTATGGTAATTAATGAAAATGGGATGTTTCTCTTAATCAGTATCAGTGTCCCGGAACCGGCCGCTGCATTCATCCTAGCACACTTTGTAATGGAAACAACGACTGTAGAAACTGGAGTGATGAGAAGGAAAAAGATTGCCCATGTGCAGTGAATGAAGTAAGATGTCCAACAGTTCCAGGCACCATTGAGTCATTTCCTCCTAGACCTTGCATTCTTCCAGCGTATTTTTGTGACCCTGAGGGGATCTGGGATTGCCCAGATAGTAACCCAAAGTAAATATAATTTTTGTTTGAATTGCTATGAAATAAAGCATTTTGAGATTTTTTAAAGGTTCCGATGAAGCCAACTGTACAGCCACCTATGTATAATCAATTAAGTATTTATTGGCCATGATAAAAAAATGAAATAAATCATACAGATAGAGTGATAGCACGTGGTTATCATTATTTACTCACTGATTAGATATGTTTTACGCTTTTATGTAGCAGAAATGAGAAATCATCAATAATAATTGCATATCTCAAGCAATTGCATATTAATTTTTGCCAGTTTTATTATTACTTTATCATAAAATAAAATCGTTTATTGAAGTTTCAAAACATTTCTGTAATATTTTATGCTTTTTATGCTGATTTCAAAATGGCCGCTTATAAGGTTAACCCTTTGATTATTTTGACGTTTGTAACCGCTTATTGTTTGGAAATTCAAACAGGAAATTCTGGTAGTCATACGAACATGAAGATATTTAATCATAGTATTTTCAGCGATGACCAGAATTATCAATCAGTGCTACGTGGCATTGGAAATTTGATAAAGAACTGGCACTGCAAATATACTACACTGTCCGGTTTTGAGGAACCCTCAGTTTGTCCAGAGGTTAGGTTAACGAACGTCTGCATTTGTAAACTTAAAATAATAAAGATTTGTGTATCGCTTTTGTTTTCAACTGTTTCTTTTTGGCACAGTTCCAATGCAATAACCGCCATTGTATTCTGTGGTCCAACGTTTGCAACGGTGAAAAATTATAAATTTTAAATCATAAAAATAACAAGATAACAAGAATTTAACACTTTTACGCAAAGCGTATTCATGTACTCAGCTTTGGAAAATGTTATGTACGTACATTCCAAAATACAGGTTTTGATGATTGTGGAGACCAGAGCGACGAGACGGAAGAAGCTTGTCCTTGTGCCTCCGACAAACGTTGTCCAACACCTCCTGGTTTCATTCCCCCAGGTGCATGTACGTTTCCAAATATAATTAATTTCAAACTTTTAACAGGAAATATTTATTCTTATGAGGTTTCGTTCACTTATCATAAACGTTTGCAGGCCTTCCTCCAGAATGGATTTGTGATGAAGATGGAATATGGGATTGCCCAGATGGTATGTCAGCTTAGTCAGCTAACAAGAGAAAAATGACAACGCTCCCAAACGACCCTAACGTATCGTTTTAAATACTCTACATTATAACTTCGTATAAATATTGATAACATTTATCTTTTCAATCAGGATGGGACCAACAAAATTGCCTGAATGAATGATCTGTAATAAACAAACGAATGCATATACTATAAATAGAGTAACTATAAAATATATTAGTTAATTGTAAACAGAAAATTTTAGCAAAAACCAAAGCAGTAACTGTGCGTAATATTCATTCATATAACTTATAATATCATAATATTATTTATTTTCATTGGAGACACCATGCATATCGAAGTCGTGGCATGTGCTAACACAAAGCACCAATACAAATTTATTGCACTTTGTCTTTTCTTCTATCAAGTCAAGTAAAGAACAGCTTTATGTTTCATTTCCTATTGTCAAATGCAAGTTTATGACGACAAGATAGCGGCGGACTGAATATCAACATAGAGAGCTTTACTGTGTAAATTAAATTTACTCATGATCCCACGAGCGTCATTATACAATCATGTTCATGTTGCATTAAATTAGGTACGTTTATTATCGCAAGTTGCTATTCCAGTCTATTATTTTAACATTTATATTACATCCACCAAACAAAAATGATGACCTTTCAGTATTTTCTCTTGGGAAGCTTTCTCTTAGCAGCAATGGTATTTTTTTCAAAACTTCTGCATCCATGTTCAAATAACTATGTGTGCTGATTAAGCATTCCCTTTTAAGCATTTTCCGTTCATTTAGGCATCTGCTGGAGATCTGAAGATAGACTTCAGTTGTCAAAAGGAAATGGTGGAAGATCAGTGGAAAAATATAAAGGAGGAATGTCGAATGAAAATGGGGAATCCTATAAAAAGGCCGTGCGTTGAAGCCTGCATTCTCAGTGACCTTGGTCTGCTTAGACGTGCTTTTAATGCGTCAAGACTCAATCGCCAAAACATGGACGGATTGGGATCAACGTTTGTCATGATTGAGCTGGAAGCGCTCATGTCCGATAATCTGGATCTCGCCGAGGCTATTCAAGAAAAAGTGGAAGACAAATGTGGAGCTTTGAGTATGCCCTTTATATTTTATCTTTAATAAACAATGAAACAATCAACTTACAAAATATAATTGAAAACCTAGTGGAAAAGGTCGTTCAAGGAGAGAAGAAAACTTGTGAAGAGTGGAACGAAATTTACAAATGTGTGCAGGGAGCATTTGTAGGTTAAAATATAAAATTTTGTTCGCAGATTACAAAAATTGGATAGGCATATGTATATTGAAAAAAATTATATTTTAAATTCAAGTGCGAAGCTCAAATTGTGCCAATTGCTGAAATGTTCCCCGACTTGAGATGTCATCCGGGATATAAGAGAGGTCCTGCAAGAGAAGATCATTTACAATGCATGAAGGATATTAAAGTAGATATTTGCACTTTATATCTGTTTAAAAATGAGTGAATTAAAGTTTAGGAAATTTTTGTGTCAATGTTTAAAATTTATTTTCTAATTAGGATCCGTTCAATAAGGGCTGTTACAAATTGTGCATGATGAACCGATTTGGCATGTTTGAGTACAAGGTTGCTGGTGGAGTAGAGCCTGTTGCCAAACTAGGAGATATTGGAAATGAGGATGAAGGTTACTATGGAGCACTGGTGGGTGAGCTCCAATGGAGGATGAAAGGAAATGATGAGCTGAGCATAAAAATTGCCAAAGGGATTCATGAAAAATGCAAAACATTCTGTAAGTTGTTTTTACATTTTCAATTCAATTTGTAATACACAATACAGAATTATTATATGTTGATAACTTTAAAACAAATTAGTTGATAAACTGGTGATTGAGGAAAAGAAACCATGCGAGGAATGGGATCCTCTTTATGATTGTATCAAGGATGTAGTGGTTAGTTATAAATTTTTTTTGGATCCGTCTTCTTTCTATTTGTTTTGTTGGCTACTAAAATTGCAATATTTCATTTTAAATTAATATCTTCTAGTCCTGTAAATGAAAATCTAATTCACTGGAACCCCTGAAACCGTTTTGATCTGAACTAGAGAAAGGAGGAACTGCTCTGCCTTTTACTTTTTAACATTAGTTTAATTAATTCTAGATTAAATTAAATTTCTTTGTAATATATTTTTGTAGTTCTTGAATACATTTTTGAATATATAATTTTTTTCTTCAAAATCTACTGTCCATTATTCATCCAATGGCAAACTGATTCCATTGCAATAGAAATTGTAGCCAAGCTCATCATGATTCCAGCCAAAGTCCACACAACATCAAAGACTTTAACTGACACTGAATGCGGTACTATAGTTTCCTTTTTATTTGGATATTCCTTTGAGTAAAAGTAGTAATTCCGCCATTGATTCACTGGCACTGAAAAATTTACATCCTCTCTACTCCATCTGTCTATCTTATTTTTAACATCATGAAAATTGACCAGGCCATTAATATCATCATGGAAATTATCCCATTTGTTATACAGTCCACTCTCAAATATTTGCCCAAGACCACGTTTAAACAACGGATAAAAAGCATTTCTAGTTACTGTCCAAGGCATGCAAGTTATAAAATTTTGTACAGGTACTGCAGGCGATGTCCATTTTGTTGGCGTGAATATTTTCAAAATTTGTTTTTGCATACGAACATGCTTGATGAGATCAAACTCTCCAAACGAATGAGGTATACTTTCAATGTACTCCTCGTCGACCCCATAGGTATCGTTTCGTAGTAAGTGGAAATTCTCTTGGAAATACAGTTCTGCAGAAAGCTTCCTCACGGCAAATAACCAGTCATGCAGATAAACTGTCAAATTCAATAGTTTTGGATAGTATTCAGGATAAATGGCAGTTTCAATGACTTCCTCAAGATTTGCTGTTAAAATGGATTTCCAATCCCCTCTGTGCCAAGACCCAATAAAAGTCCTTATGGAAAGATCGGTATGTGTTAGTTGTTCCAGAGTCTTGGGGTAATCTGGTTCTTGAGACTTGGTCATATATGAAAACATTTTGCCCTTGTAACTCTGGCTTATGATGAACACAGTGAAATACCAAAGAAGCCAGTTCATCCAATGGAGACGTCTATAAATTATTGTTGAATCAGTCATTTTTGTGGGAGGACAAGATCCTTGCTCCACTAATGATCCCAATAATCTTGTTGCTATCAGTGTTGCATCCATGTAAACAGATTCATAAGAATTCATAAATGTGCCTGTTACCATGACAACACACATAAAGACAAAGCCCAGAACCAATGCTGTCCAAATTGGATAATCAAAGGGGTTTGTGAGGGTGGCGTCGGCAGCAGAAGCTTGGCTTGAGTTGAGCTTATCATGGATAATCACATAGCCCCATTCTTCAAAGACCAAGCCAAGCTCTACGATGACTCGTTTGCCTGGTTTAACACTATTTTCTAAGTAGTCTATTGAGAGTCTTTTTCTTCTTTCAACTGTCGCCAAATATTCATTTTTAGTCTGCCATGGCCTATGACGGAATACCCGTTCAGTGTATGATAATAAACTGAAGTTCAATTTTGCCTGAAGATAGTGAAATACACAATGCTCTACAGTTGGAGGACCGTGCTTGTGGGTATATTCGTGAAGCCGGTCACAAGACGTCAGAACCCATGTCTTTTCATCAGGGTTCAAATCGGTTTTAATGTACATTTGGTGGAGATCCACATTTTTGATGCGTATGTATTTTTTGTTAACAGCATCATGGAAACTTGTTTTCTTTTGTGGAAAATATTCACCTTTGCACAAATAACAAATTTCATAAACTTCTTGAAAATTCACAATAGCATAGAAAAATGCAATATAATATGAAGACTTGAGTTCCTTTTGCAATCTTGAGAATAATGAATTTTCCACTCTTTTTGCAAGAAATATCACATAATGAGGTCTACTATTCCAGCTTTCTTCTTTCAAAATGTCTTCATTAGGATAGTCATCAGATTCTGTGCCATAGAAATAAATATGAATAAAACATTTTACTTTCTTTGTTAACTGATATCCCAAACCTATGTCCGTAGAAAAATGATTCATCCAGAAAAATGGATTTGTCGAAAATGTTGCAATTGAAAACACCGAGTTCCCTTCGGAAAGAGAAATGAGTTTATTTAATTCATTTTCTGTACTTTCTTTCATACAATTCTTATTTGTAGTCTGAACGTAGAGTTTTAAGTAACAACGGTTAAAATATTGAAACAATGCTATTGCACCTTTGTCTATTATTTCGTTGTCTGATTCCAAAATGCTTTTACTAATTGTAAAACAAATAACATATAAAAATACTAGAGCTACTTTAATCACTAAAATAAAAGGCATGATGATAGCTGAGAAGCCGTTTTGTTCGTGAAACAAAAAATAAATGTTCGTCAAATTTAATTGGTTGCATAGAAAAAGGTTGAATTTGGTTAGACAGTTCTTCGTCGTTTTTTTATGTGTTGGTGAATATCTATTTACTTTTCTCATTTACTTGTACATTAAAATATGCCTATGGGCAAATAAATAACAACGATTGACAGATGAGAAAACTTGTCTTTACCACAATTTACAAGTATATACTTCATTCGATTAATATTAGCGCAGAGAAAACCGAGCATCACATATTTTATTTTTGTCAAGGTTAGTGTCAAGAACATGAGTTCAGTGAAACGATGCCATAAGCTATATAGCATCTATCGTAAAAAATTACATTCTTAAAATGTTTGCATAGTGGCAAAATTGACAATGTTACGTTCATAACATGAAAGCGCAAAATATTATGCATTGAGTGTGGTACTCCATCACGTGAAATAAAAATGAAAACAACATTATATACATTTTATATAATCTGGACATGTCAAACTTTTATTTTATTAAAACCCAGAAGTTCAAAAAATACTGTACAACAAATAAAAAAATCTAAAATCGCTAATTTCATATTTAAGGACTACTAACAACTTCGTTTTCCGTGGAACCAGTTAATCCAATCGCACCTTGCCCCACAACGAAAGAACTGCCTTCGTTCTGTACAATGATTTCGTTACCAGAGATTTGAGCCTCCAAGTACTCTCCTGAGTCTGCAACATTGTAACCCTCAACAAATTGAACAGTGCTGCTATCTCCAGTAGTTGGGTCCGCGCTGCTAATTTGGGTGACACCTGCTCCCTGACCCAAAGTTGCGTAGGAGCCAGTGTTGATGGTAAGAGTGGCTAAATTGTTGGAATCTCCTATGACTGTGGTAGCAGAACTATGTTCGGCACCTGCTGCCCCCCAACCACTGACAGCTGCTTGTCCTTCCATTTCAATGTCAACTGCAAAATAAGAAAATAAAAAATAAATTAATAATCATACTCAAATGAAAATGGGTTTTTAAGAGTTATATTTTTCAAGAATTCTTACTTTCTGTGGAAGGTGATGACCAACCAGAAGTTGGTGGTGGAGGAGGCGGAGTAGTAGTAGTTGTCTCAGGCGCAGACCATCCAACCGTTGTAGTTTCTGGAGCAGGCCATCCAGTTGTTGTTGTCTCAGGAGCCGCAGTAGTTGGTGCTTGCCAGCCCAAAGGAGCCTTTCCTGGCCAGCCTGGAGTAGTAGTAGTCTCTACTGACCAACCTGTTGTAGTTTCCACAGACCACCCTGTAGTCGTTTCTGGAGCCGGCCATCCTGTCGTAGTTTCAACTGACCATCCCGTAGTCGTTTCTGGAGCCGCTGTTGTAGTTTCAGGAGGGGCTGGCCAACCAGTTGTAGTTTCAGGCGGTGCTGGCCAACCAGTTGTGGTCTCAGGAGGGGCTGGAGTTGTAGTTTCAGGGGGTGCTGGCCAGCCAGTTGTGGTTTCAGGAGGAGATGTTGACCAACCAGTTGTGGTTTCAGGAGGTGATGGCCATCCAGTTGTGGTTGGAGGAGGAGTTGTTGTAGGAGCACTCCACGCTGGACCAGGAGCAGGTGTTGACGAAGTCCATCCTCCCCCGCTAGGTCTTGGAGGTAAAACCAAACCATTGTTGGCTGCAATTTCGCTAGCAGTTTGTAAAGGAGGAGATACTATTATTGTGTGTCCAGATGCACGGGCGTCACGAGTGGAAGCTGCTGTTGCAGTAGCAACCAGAAATAGGGTTGCAGTTAAGGAAATAATTTTTGCCATTGTGGCTGTTTTTGATTCTATTGTTAACGACAGCTCGACCAAAAGTAAAATGTAAGTTTTTGCTCCTGAGCAGTCCCTTTAAATACTGAAGGATTAGCTTCCCTTTCTTGTGGGACTTTTATTTCTAAATTGTTCTTTACTACAAACCATTAATATCGATTATGTTTAAAAAGTGCTACAAGCATTTCATTTTACACGTGTTAATTACCGATAGGTACATGAATATTTAAGGCACCCGTAAAATATGCAGGTGTGTATCTACCTGTTCACTCTCCTTTACAGGTATGCAGATTGCAGACAGTTTTAATCCAAAAGTTAAAAACTTTTGAAGAATGCATTAAAAATAGATGGCTTAGGACTGTTTTTTTCTTGAAACAATAGAAGTAAAAAATGCTGTCGCATTTCACCTGTCGTAGATGCAGGTGAAAAAAGATAATTCCTTGCACAGCTTGTCAATCCTTCTTGTTCTGTAAATGCACACCATAGACCACGTACCTAATAGGTATTCATGCAAATTGTAACGCTAAAACGTAATAGTAAAGTTAAATAACTTGGAAATACATTTCTTCGAAACTAGCTTAATGCATGAAGTTATGAAATTAACTCAAGTAGATCCGATTAACAAGATCAACAAAACAAATGAAATGTTTTAGGTATTTACACTAAAAGAAAATCAACAGTTTGATCAACAACCAAATTTTCAATATTCAAAGGGGTACAAGGCTCCAAGAAACTGTAGTCACCTAAGCTAATTCCCAGCAAAGGATATCCTCTGAGAGACTTCCGAAACCATTTATTTTTCATTAAAACCTGACGACTTTTCATTCTACCCATTTGCTCTCCAGCTATTTTGTACACATCTCCAAGAGTGCCATACACAAAGAAAAATATCAATCCCATTCCTGTCGCCACCCAAGTACATGCAATCATCATCCCTTTCTGGTTCGATGCATTTCCACTTCTCAACAGGTCAATGGAGATGTATAAGGTGGCGACTTGTGCAAACATGCCACCTGCTGCTATGCTCACCAGAACAAACCTGGAATAAATTCTCCGAAAGCATATGAGCATCACTTGAACTTGCCTGAGTTGTAGCCAATTCTTCTCAATTTTACCATCATTTTTCGGCGTCTTCGTCTTAATAATCACCAGCTTATCAGTGATATGGCGTACATAACAACGAAAGCAATGAGCTTTGAGCATCATCAAGCAAATGTGCATCATTACACCTGGCACAAGAAATGCCCAATTTACAAATGACAAGATGCACAATCCAAATCTGATCAGAAATTCCTTGAATGGTAGTACCGCCCCAATCACTGGAATTGGTCCTAGATGCTTTCCATTTTCACAGTTATTCGACAACCAATAACCAAAATACACAGGAAAACAAGGCTGGACAATGGCATTCAGTTGAAACGGTATCATTGAAAATGTGCTCAGGGCTGTCATTTTTATTATCCATTTTGTCCACCAGCGAGAGCGAACCCTTACGGTTTCCATGGTAGCAGAAAATCCGGTATTTTTATACCTTTCCTCAAAACGAATCAAAGCATTTATTAAAGTCACAATTTCCTCTGGATAATGTGTGTTGACATAGCATGATGGAAGTGTCATGACAAATGCGGAAATATACTCGAGAGAAAATGATCTCACAAACATGCTTGCATCCTCCCATGTAACAAGTATTTGCAAAATAGCAAGAGAGGTAGCGAAACAACTGAAAATTAACCAGGATCTGTAAAGGGTTAACTTCCATCGGGCCTTCTTCAATTGGAGGCTTCTTTGTATGGGACTCCAGGACAATGGCAGGGTTCCATAAGCGTCACAGCACTTTATGACGAACCTG
This sequence comes from Entomobrya corticalis, assembly GCA_034694325.1. Lineage (NCBI taxonomy): Eukaryota > Metazoa > Arthropoda > Collembola > Entomobryomorpha > Entomobryidae > Entomobrya > Entomobrya corticalis. Next base: position 47,884 of record JAQFYG010000047.1, read on the forward strand.
CAGGTTCGAATCAGTCCACCTTCCGTTAATTCCATGACTAACCAGCGCCAGCACCTCACCTTATGTTACCCCAGAATGAAACTAGGCTAGTGGTTTCTTAATCGTTAGTCATGCGGCCTTTTCTAACTTGAAAATGACAGGTTAATTAACGGAAATTGCGTAGCCCTGTCAATATTTAATACTTGTCACAGTGGGTAGCCTTTTGGTCTTAATAATGCATAACTTTTCAATCTTTAATTATCGTTCTAGCAATGAAATGTTCCAGGTATAGAACTTAATTTTTCATGAACTTGCCGGATGAATGAATGAACGACTATGTTTTGCGTGTGTGTGTTATCATACCTAAACGAAATGTGAACTTCAAGTTATGCTTAGGAACACACATCAGCGTTGTTTTAAAACTTTATAAATGAGTTCATAATTCATTTACAAAAGTAAGCGTGGTTTCCTCTTGGTTTCTTCCATAGTAGCATGTTTGTCATTTTGTCAATAAACTATTTACTATTTTAAGGATTCAACTTTACAGTACACAAGACTTAAATAGCGTAACTAAAAGATTACAGACAGATAAGATTGGATATGTATACATCTTTGTCGATTTTGGAGATGAATCGTAACAACTTTCATCGATTATTTGAGTTCAGTGAACATGTTATTTGTGTAAAAGAACTTATGTTGTATGTTTTGTTGATAAAATTATTGCTACCAAACATATAGCATTTAAAACGGAAAATGAACAGAGAGCATTTATTTCCCCGCATTTCCATCAGTTAAGACCAGATAGTATGCAAAACCGGACAAAATAATCAAAAATTAATTTCAAGCCAAAATGTTACTTTTTAACGTAAAGTAAAACTTGTGAATATACGGGTAATGGGACAAGATCAATTTGATTAACAAGCTCAATAATACATGTTCATGTTCTGGCACCAATATTGTAAATAACACGTGCAGAATATTGCGTTGCTGTATAGTCATACCTAAATATGCATGACAATTACTATTCGAATTCGAATTACTTTCAAATTTCATGTTGCACAGAAATATATCAACCAACCAAAGAGTTAACGTTCCAAGCAAGATTTGTTTTTATTTATATGTTGTTTGACTATATCTACTAAATTAAATAAGGTAATAAATACAAAAATAAATGTTTAGAACAGCTTTAACTATATGCCTGTAATACTGACATTTGAGATCTGATCTGGTTGCTAAAATGTTTGGCTTAAATCGGCATTCTTAGAGCATTGAAATTCAAACTTTCAATTGATCATCCATTTTTTACCCTTACCCGGATAATTTTACCTTCAATTTCATTCGTCTGCTGATAGCTAATGTGATGTACCAGTACCGATTCGGAATAACGACTACTATTTGCCATATAGTATCCACTGAGCATAATTATCTGTGGAAATTATCAATATATGAGCAATTTTAGAAATCTGCAATTTCTTTTAAATTCAATTGTAAATCTTACCAGGATAAGCTGTGCTCCAATTACAAATATGGAGGACCATCTGAATCCAAACCTGTCAACCGCTACACCTCCCACAGAAGGTCCAATAAAATATCCCAAAGCTGACATTGATGTCCACAAGCCGGAAACGAGACCATAAGTAGAGATGTCATCAGGATAACCATGTGCTCTACACAATTAAATTGTTGAGATTATTAAGAAGATAAGACTATTTTAGTTTGTATCGTAAATTTTTAAAAGTTCTACACGTCTTGCTGATATGTAATTGTTATATCTGGTAATTAGTCATTTTAAACATTGGGACTGGTATTGTTTTTAGCTATGGCTAATTGGTTAATCTAACGTGACAGAGAGCAAAGATATTGTATTGCTAAGTAGGAGCTTATCAAGTTTTTTCCCTATTGTTGTAGATGTGTATTTACTTAACACTTATTAGTATTTTCATTTCTTTACATTGCATCATTTAGAATTTGAAGAAATGCCGAAACCAGCGTGGCGGCTAGCCCCAATCCAAACAAGGCCAGTCCAAAACACGACATTGGGAGGGATCTGGGTTCGAAACAAATGACACAAGAAAATAATTGAGGCGAATATATGGTCGTGGTAGGCAAAATTCTTTAGTCTCTGTAATCATTATCAAGGTCGTTTATGCGCAACTCAATCAATGTATTTTTGGCTTAATTTTCTTACGTGTCGTAAGGAAAGTACGGAATTGGCCCGATAAAGATAAACCCAAGAATGGTAAAAATTGCGCCAAAAAATGTGATGAGTTTTTGACGATCTGTGTGATCACATATCCAGCCCCAGGCTGGAGCTGTTATGGCATAAACTCCACCGTTCATAACAAACACGGCTCCAACTTCCAGCTTGCTGAGTTTAAACTAAAAGAAAAATATGAAAAGGCAAATTGACGCCAACACAGTAAAAATTATCTACTACCAATTCACTAAACTACCTTATCTAAATGGTAATCCAAGTTGGCTGAAATGAATCCAATTCCAGTTGTCGCGGCAACGATGCTATAAGCTGTCATTGCAATCATTGGTGTTTTTAGGATTCTAAATATTTCAAAGCCGCCACGAACAATGGGAGAAGCGGCTCCTGTATTTTTAGATTTTCCATCAGCCTCTTCTCCCTTTGCTGTCAGCGGTTGTCGTCGGTTTGTCTCAGGAAGGAAAATAAAACTGACCAATGCAGCAAGAAATAGGAATCCTCCCATTGTTATGAAGGGTAAACGATATCCTCCAATCTATATATAATTAATAGCAAAATACCAATACTTCATTTTTGAAGTAGTTGCAAATTTTATTGCACATAAAACATACTGTGGCGCTTTAAACATTGTTTTTGCAAGCACGCATATATATTTACCTCGTACAAGACTCCTCCTAAAGTAGGGCCAATAATCAGGCCCAGTCCGTAACTAACTTCGAGAATGGCCTATTTAAGACAAATACAAGGTTTATGTATAAATAAACAAGCTCTTTAGATTTAAAAAATCTTTTTACTGATTTACAATCTTACAAAGCTTGTTGCCACTGAGCTGGGAAACTCCATTGCAATAATAGTAAATGATGCAGTGTCGAAGGCAGCTGCAAAATAATATTAAAAATCTGTAGTAACCTTCCGGGAAATTAATGTCATTTGACATTAATTAATGTCTTGTATTATTTACCATCACCCATTGCCTCAACAGTTCGAACAATCAGACATGACCATATAAATGGAGCTTCACCTTCAATTGAATCCAATAGACTGTTAAATAATAATACATGTGACATCAAGTTTTGCCGTAAGTAAAAGTACTTCATAAATATATTGCTTGCGTATTCTAAATTCCAGTTAAATTCTCACCCAAAAATAATACAGCAGGTTCCTGTAATAAAGATTCCCCATCTAAAGAGTCGTTTGGGCTTCAAAATGTCCATCTAATCCAAACACAACAAGGCAATTCAAGAAATTGTATTTTCATTAACATGTCTTGCAGTTGCAATACATACAACAGTTTATCATAAATATATTTTAAAGTTTTGTGTTTGTACCTTAGCTCCATAAATAGGTGACATGATAAATACAGTGATCTCAAATATGCCAAAAACAAGGCCATACTCAGAAGCCGAGGAGCCCTTGGAACGTGCCTGGAAAATCATATATTTCAATCAAATATAATATTTTGTATGAATTTTTAAATTTTTTCTTACCACATCAGGATAAAATGGTGCCTGTATTGAGATTACGGCAGCAGCAAACAACTCAACAAGCGATAGTATCAAAATGGTTAAAAGTTGGTTTTTGCTCCAAGACCTGCCCTTCTTCTTAGAATATTCTATAATGAAATTGTCTTTCAGGGGCTCAGTTTGGCTCTCACAAATCTTACTGAAATTATTAATTGCCATGGAGACCTGTGGTTTATCACTTGCTTTCATGATGTTCATATCAATAGATTTATTGTCACTAATTTTGGAAGTTTCAATCTGACAATTCGCTAAGCTATCGCTTTTTGTTTTTACTGTATCAATGGTTTGGCTATTACTTATATTTGTCACCAACTCAATAAGCTTGTCCTTAATTCCAACCATCATCTTTTTACTTTTAGACATTGCTCCTAAATAGTTATATCAAACGTATTATTACACTGACCTTTGAAATTCAATACGACCAATTTATTGGGGAAATGTGAGAGAAAAGGTGTTCAAAACGTGCCTGTTAGCTAAATAACTACATGAGAAGAACTGATTGCCGGTTAGGGTAGAGGTCAACAGAATTAGTATTTATATGTAATCTTTTGGAACGGAAATCATTACAAGTGGCATTTTCTGTCTTGTAGAAAAACAAGCGCATGTCCTTTTCAAGGTAGCATAATATTATGTATCTTCTCAACAAATAGTGTACTAATTACCTTCACACGCTCATCGTCAGAGAAGTGTCAACATATATGATAGGACTAACACAAAATTGTAAACTGTTTTTCTTGACCAAAGATAACATAATTTTTTTGTCACGTTATAAAGAAGTTAAAGGAGACGATTCCCGAAAACTTTTGTGACGCAAACTCGTAAAATATATGGAAATCGCCACATTCTCATGGAAAACAACTTTTCCATCAACATCATTAAATCTACTGGACCACAATGATACTAGTCACATGAATTTCTAGTGTATATTAAATATGAAATCTTTCGGTTCGTATATGAGAGGGAGAAGATATTTTATTGTCATAACGTCCACAAACATTTCCACATTTGTCATTGTCATTCTTTTATTTAAAAACTTTGAAGCATCTTTTCATTTTAAATTTAGATTTCAGTGTTCATCAAAAAACACTTTTTTAGAATTATTAAATAATGTTGCCTACGTGACTCCCACGTTTTATTCTGTTTCTAAAAGTATGCATCCTTTTCCTAATGAAAATTTGTTTTATTCCCGATCTTCAGCTCCAAATTTTTCGGTTTTATGCCAGTGTTCGGTTTTATATACAAACAGTTATTTTTAGTTTGTACTCAAATGACAAGAGTCAGTTAATGATTTCCTTGGAATATTTTTCGCTTTTTGACTCTTTGAATGCTTCTATAACTGGGGTACTAATTTGAAACTGAAGCGTTGCAACTACTACTACCATTTGCTACCCACTTTGGTGTATGATTATGACTTGCTCATTATCATCATTTTACTTACGACAGCCGACATGTTAATTGATATAGAGAAAAAATATGCGTGTGACAGTCTTAACGATACGATATAAACATAGGGATTTTTAGTATTGAAAAAAGTTATCAAAGTTAAATGATTTTGAAGAAGTAAATGAAAAGATGCGTCAAGATCATTAAATTATGAATGTAAATGACGCTTACAAAAAAAGATCCCTGCAAATCACTTTAATTATCTTGACTTTGTTTGTTTGTTTTGATTAGATTTCCTACAAGGGTAATAACTAATAGTCTAATGGCTAGTTATTATTTACAATTTACACCTTTTTAATACTTGTATTGCTGTCTCACATTGCCCCTTCAATTATTTCATCATGAAAGTCCCTTTCATCAGAACATTGCCCTTTTAGAAGTTCTCAACGTAATGATTTCAGATTAAGTGTTTAAAAATCTTACGAAATAATTTGGCCAAGAAAAACTCTAGGTAAATGAAAGAAATTGACAATGACACTGAGAAACGTACCAAAATAAAGTTTTGCAGCATGTTTGGAATTATTTTGACACTGATAAAATTTGGCATGTAACATGCAATGGCATGAATGTTGGAATAATTATTTGCATTGATCATGAGGAGTTTGTAAATTTTCCCACTATAAGGAATTTATTATTTATCAAGCACAGTTGAAAACTATATAACCTGTAAAGTAATTTATCTATTAGCTTTATATTAAGTTATATAATTTAGTTACACAGTTTATTCTTTAAGATAGTCATTAGAATACAGAATCTGAAAAAATTAGATACATATAGAACTACAATTATTTTGCTAATGAGCGAACACCAATTAAAAAGTTATTGCACGATTGCTTGTTTAGAAGTGACCATCATGGAGCTGCCCATGTGACTGCTGGAACCATGTCCTTTCTTGCTTCCTTGATCATCCCCATGATCCGTTTCTTCCACGGGCTCTTCTTTTCCAACCAACACCCTATATTTTTTACCAATTATATGCCAATCTGTCACCGCCTCAATTCTATTCAGAGCCGCGGTACTGACAGCGCTCCCAACGTTTTCATGACTTGCTGCCAACTGCGCTATAGGTGTTAGCTGCGCCATACTCAAATGCATTACTTGCGACTGCCTCAGTTCGCCCATTTGAACTTTCTTTAAGAAGAACTTCCATTTTTCCTTTGCCGACATCCCGTGCACGCTATCGTCAAGTTGTTCTTGTCCTCCACCCACTGACGCTTTGGCTGCCTTTTTTGCATCATCCATTAGTCCAGCGGTGCTGCCCTTCTGCTGATGATCCCATTTCAACCTGTTCTTGGGTTTGCGGGCTTTCTCAACCTGTCTGAAAATCCAGGTTCCCCAGTCAACAAAAAGATTTAAGGGACTTGGTGTTGCCGTTGTTCTGTGCATTGCCCTAATTAGTTTGGCTAGCCCATACTTCCACTCTATATCTGACTGTGATTGAATCCTTTGATAAGTGTCACTCATCATGGCAATAAGCAAGTTGATCAACACAATTACGGTCACCAAGAGATAAACACCGAAAATTATTTTGAATAAAATTATTGTCCAGTCAGGCTGCCCCAAAACTTCAATTTTCAAGTCTCCCGCATTATTTAGACCGAATAAAGCGAAAAAAAGCAACTCGAATGCATCCACTGGCGTCACCAAAACGCCAGATGGAAGACCATTGGTGAGCGCCTTTGGGAGTTTCTCACCACTAACTGCCTCTCTTCGTGGATGAATGGGGTGGTTAAGGGAACTGACCACTAGGGAAAAGCCCACCATGAAAATTGTTAACACAGCCAAGAATCTGGCGAGATCCTTCATCAAATTACCAATGATAATTGCCCAGGGTCCGAAGAGATAGTGAAAGGAGAGAAAGTCGAGGATTTGCACACAGGCCAAAAGAACACCGGTTCCAAGGAGCTGGTCTCTCAGATAAAGTATCGTTCCGTAAGATGCCTTATCCATGAAAAAAGCACAGCAATGAAGGAGTAAACCCATATAGCAGAAAAATAAGACAGCAACTTTAATCCAACCGAGTCCAGATTTATCGGAGGGATTTGTTATCTCAGCGATAAGCAGTCCTCCAAGCCATGCAAAGAGACAATATTCAAACCAGTACGGGACCAAGTTTTGCCTGATGGGAAACACGGAATGGATTGGGGTGACACACGTAAGGCAAAGAAGAATCATCAAATGAATGTGGGAGGTAAGATAGGACATGAATTTTATTATGGGGATTTTGTTGTACTTGGGACCAAATGGAAGACTAAACGTGATCCAAACCGGAGGTGCAAAAACAAAAGAAAAGAACATGAGGAGCAACTTCCAATCGGCCCAGTCAAGATGACCTACCCAAACCTCTTGGAGATGACGTTGGACTACTGTATGAGCGATCACTTCTTTTTGTTCATTTTCAATGAGGACATCCAGAAATTCCACACCTTTCCTGTCCACAGATTCCAAAATCTTTTCTGGAGTTTCTGCCGCAGCTGCGAGGGCTAAAAGCTCGGTTGCCATAGTTTCGCAGTGTTTACTGGCGGCAAGGAGATCTTTTGCTCGCTCCTTTTCTCTGGTGGCGACATATACAAGAAAGTTTGACATTTTCGCTGCTACGTCCACGGGAGCAGGGGAACTTAACACAAACTCGTCAATGGGCTCGTTGTCAATGTTTTTACCACAAACGGTTAAATTGAAAACAAAGTCCTTGTCCTGCATCAATCCATACGTGTCATGGTCTCTTTTCATCAGATAGCTCAGTACATCCACATGGTTCTCTGCCGCGGCAAACCAAATGGCGCTCTGACCTTTTGAAGTCTTTGCCAATGGACTTCCACCGCTCTCTACAAGAAGCTTGACCACGTCTAAATGGCCGTCTTTGGCAGCACAAATTAACGGTGTCCAGAGTTCTTTATCGATGGCGTCAATTTCTGCGCCCTGACCTAGAAGGACTTCTACCATGTGTTTGTGACCGTTAACTGCAGCAATATGAAGACTCGCCTTTCCTGAGGCGTCTTTACTTTCTAGCAGTTCTGAGGATCTACTTAGTAAAAGACCAACAACTGTGGTGTGACCTCCCCTGCAAGCTAAATGAAGTGGGTTGAATCCAAAATTTGCTGTTGGGGCGTCTACCTGAACGCCTTCAAAATTTAAAAGTAATCTGACAACGTTTTCTTCTCCAGAGTATGACGCCATGTGCAAAGGCGTCAATCCACTTTCAGTACCTAGTTCCTTAATAAATGACGTTGCAACAGTTAGAGGTGGATCTGTTGTTGATGTAGCGGGAATATACTGCAATAATTCTCGAACAGTCTCAGTTTGCCCATAAAATGCTGCAATATGAAGTGCGCTCATTCCCAGTTTTCTACTGATCAAATTTATACTATCTTCCTGTGCATTACGAAGCGCTTCCAGAACATTCGTGTGCCCATTTTTCGCTGCCAAGTGAGCTGAAGTGTAACCTGCCTGCAAAAAGAATAATGCAGGTGATCATTCCGAGTAATTATATACGAACTACAGTTCAAGTCCTTAAGAAAAACCGTTGCTTACCCTATTTTCATCACTGGCGCTTGCCCCCGCTGCCAATAATGTTTTGACCAGTTCTGCATGACCCCCTTCAGCAGCTAATTGAAGGGCTGTATAAAATATAAAATAAATGTTTTATGGCATCGATGTTTTAGGGCTTAGATATTTTTGTCTATATTATTAGAGTTTTCAACCTGTAGCGTCAGTGCTTCTATTGCGGGCGTTTATGACGCCTTGCTTATCAAATTTCATCAGTTCTTCAAGTACAGCAACAGAACCTTGCATAGCAGCGAGATGAGCGCAGGTGCTACCATCTTTAGTGAAGCTATTTACAAGTTGTGGGCTATGTTTCAAAAACAATTTGATAACAGTGGCATGATTATTTTGTGCTGACAAATGTATAGGTTTTTGGCCTTTATCGTCTGTGGCGTCTGGATTAGCTCGTAAGCCCATGAGTAATCGACAAACTTCCAACTGTCCACTCTCAGCGGCAAGATGGAGCGGTGTTTGCTTTTTCTGTGAAATGCAAGCATATACCAGAAAGTGTGAGTTTTGTTGGTAATCTAATTTATTTGCTGAAATATATCCATGATTGTATGATTAACCTACCAATGTTAGTGCATCGACAGCTGCTGAATGTTGTTGGATTAGAAATAGACATAACTTGGTGTAACCTTTGGTGGCCGCGAGGTGAAGGGCAGTTAACCCGACCCTCGATTTTGCGTTTATAAAAGCCTTATGCTCCAACAATATCCCACAGATCTCCTGATATCCATTCTCAGCCGCCAAGTGCAATCCCGATCTACCCTCGGTGTCAAAAACATCCACTCTTGCATGGAAATCCAGCAATGTACTCACCACAGCAGTATGACCTCTACGGCAAGCAATGAGAAGTGGGGACCAGCCTTTAGCACTTTGTCTGTTTAGTGCCCTCTGGCACTCCACTACGCTCAGTCGACTTAGCATTTCCTTGAGAACATCATTATTTCCTTCTCGGCAAGCGTAATGGAAAGCAGTTTCATTCGTCTCTTTTGTCAATCTGGATGTAGATGCGCCACCATCCAATAACAACTTGCAGATATCCCTTCCAATTTCATTCTTTTTTAAATCTTCCTCGCTCACATTCAATTTAATTTTTGCTGGATTCAGTCTCGCAGCATAATCTGTAAATTATATTATCACAAATTATAGCTCACTACTACAGATGAATACACACTTGTGCGTACTATGAAATTCAAAAAACTCACGCAAAGCAGTCTCTCCTTTTGTTGTCACCATGTTGATGTAGAGAGTGCATTCATTCTCGCTCATCTTTCGCCTCACGTGCTCCAGCAAAACCTGAACAACTCTTAGGTGACCATGGCGACAAGCGAGATGTAACGGGGTATCACCTTATGGAATGTATGTTTAATCATATTATGGCTTCGCATACTTTGGAAATCTCTTTTTGGTGAAACTTAAAGATGTTAATAAAAATGCAATAAAATACCATCTTTAGCACGCTGCTCTGGGTTTCCGCCATCCATTAATAAAAGTTGAATAATTTTTAAACGCCCATGACGCGCTGCGACGTGAAGTGGTGTTTCCCCTGTAGTTATTAAAAAGCTAATGAACGAATATTACTTACTTAGAACCGTGTGGTATGTTGAAATGATAGCAACATGTCTGGCTCCAGAATATGAATTGAATGGTCATGCTGCATGCATGCGTAATAATAGATATATGCAATAGATATAGATATATATTAATTTTGTTCAAAGTGATGAACAAATAGATACAAAATTTAAATTGTTTTAAAAATTCAAAAGGACGAACTCGGTAAAACTAACAGGGTGTACGTGGTGTAAGTACACCATTGCATTGGTTGTATTGGCAAATTTTAAATCAACAGCCTTCTAGAAGGAGAAACTTTGATGTGAGAAACTAACTATAAATGAATTTATAGAGATATAGTACAAAATATTTAATCAACTGTTGCATAATTAATATTTTTATATTGAAATCTATAGAAAATTAATAAATAATATATTTATTTATGTCACGGTTGGGAGAACGTAAAAATTATTTTAAAATACCGTTTTCCATTGTGATGTTGGGATCAGCTCCGGACTTTAAAAGCATCAAGGCACACTTATCTCCTTCCAGGACACGAGCCGCAATATGAAGTGGAGTTTCCTTAGAATAGAAAGAATAGAATAGAACTTAACTCACGTGTATCGCAGGCATCAGTCATTACACTGTTTGTTGCAAGTTTTCTTATTGCACACATTTCACAGTATAAATGTTTATATGGTTCTAATGAAGTATTTTAACTGCATTGAAAAAGAGAGATTATTCAATTAGCCAATTTGTAATCAAGCTTATTGATTACATAGTTTTCTCACGTTCACCAATGATTATCGTGTTGTGTTATATAATATCTGATATCTCATCATATCGGAGAGATTTTTTATATTACTTATGAACTTTAGCATGTGTTCCAAATTCTCACATACCTATTTGTTGCAACGATTGTTTATATAAATTAAAAATGACAAGAAAACATTGGAACTTTTTAAATACAAATTAATTGATAGATATATTCCTTGAGCCGAACTAACACATCAGCGTATATATATAGGATCTAAAACACTAACTACAACGCTAACGCAGATACATTCATTTCATTGACGGAATTTCCTATTTCCTTGATTCATATTTGCCGTTTTTACAAAAATCTTCTATTACTCAAATAATTTATCGTTAATTTTAAAACCACATAGGAATTACCTTGTCTTTACCTCCTTTAATATGAACATGAGCCCCGTATCCCAGCAAGGTCTCAACGACATTTGGTCTTACAGCTTCAGTTGCTATGTGTAATGCCGTAAAATTGTCATTAGTAACGGAATCCACTTTTTCTCCTTTTTCTATCAACTTGGCAATCATGGTTGCATGACCATTTCTTGCTGCAATGTGGATTGATCTTGATCCGTTCTATAAAAACGAGGGAATAAAAGTTGTTAAATTTCAAATTATGCACTCCTGCAAAGGTGTTAAAATATCTTAAAAACTTTGGAGGTGAAGTTGAATAACAGAGGCCATTATCACATGCATGTATATACGTTTGACCTCTAAAGATTAAGTGGTCACGAGACCATTATTGTCTATAATTTCCCTGTCATCGAAAATCTTAGGTTCTGAGTTTTAGCTCACGTCTGCATACATTTGACCTTCAGAGGTCAGATTAGGTCAAGGGATCACGTAGACATCGTCATCGATAAACCCCCATGTTGTAAGTCTTCAGCTCTCCGGGACTCGTCTGTATACGTTTGACCGCTATGGGTCAAGCGAGGTCAATGGGTTATAAGAAATCATTGTCATTGATTTCTCAGTTATTTAAAACTCTAGTGATAAATGTTTGTTTGGGTGAGCTAACAAACGTTTGTATTTGTAACTTTAAACTTTATGAAAAGCTTTATTATGCCACGCTAGGATAAACGAGCAAAACCATAATATGCTGTGCGTAATAAATTATCTCTGGAATGTTGAACTCTTTTCAAGTTACCTTGTTGGGCATTTGAAGTGGAACACCTTTCCGAAAAAGAGCCATCGCTGTTTCCGGATGTCCATGAAGACTGGCAATGTGCATTAACGTACTTCCATCTTTTGTCCTTTCAAACACACTCACTTTAAATTTATCCGCAAGTAAATCGACAAGAGTTGTGTGTCCATGTATTGCTGCCAAATCTAATAATTTAATCATCAACTAATCAATTTTCATGCTAACTTTTGTTGCTAAATGAAAGCGAAAATAAGATTTAAAAGATATAACGCACGGATTGGTGTTCTATCCTCATTATCTGCTAGATGGGGATTTGCCTTGCAAAGATACAAATATTTTGCCATGTTTTCGTCCCCAATTTCACTTGCGATGTGCAAAGGAGTTTGACCTAAATCCAAGGTAAATCATGTATAAACAAACATGTTACACGGAAATATCTACATGGAATATGTAAAAAAACATGGTAACATGAATTGAAGCTTTTACATGTTAAAAATAAATATATCGATAAATTATTTTAACAAGGCAAATCCCATTATAAATACTTGAATCTTTCAGTTAGTCCAGAAAATTAAAGCTAACTATCTCAAGATTATTAGGGATTAGTTATAGTTGTAACAATTTCCAAGTACATAATATGTGCCTTTTAATTGTATTTTTCCTATATACGGAATTTTCCCATGTGTTTAATACTTTATGCATGTAAAAAACATTTTACCATGTAAATATGAATAAAACACATTTTAAAATTTCCAACGTAAAAACATGAATCTTGCCTAAATCGTTGAGCGCATCTACGTTTGCACCACTGTCGACGAAAAGTCTGCATATTTCTATATCCTTTTTCCGTGTTGCCAAGTCTGTTAATAAGAAATATTCTGGCTTTATGATTAAATATTTACCGGATGAGGAATAACATGTAAGGTCGGCACAATAAACTCACGTAACGGAGTGTCTTTCGAATCACCAACGGTTACTTGCAGTTGCTGCTCTGGCCCGTATCCCAATAGTTCGTGACATGCGCCCTTCATCCCATTTTTAAGGGCTCTAAACGTAAATTTTTAAAGACGTTTTAAATTCAAGTAAGCTCAACACCAGCATGCATGTCCATGCAGTTTCACTATTTTTTTTTTCCAAATTACATAATAAGTGGTATGTTCCCGTCGGCGTCTTTAACCAATATCGCCTCTTTTGGCATTGCTGCCATTAATGCCCTCAAGACACTTGCTGAGTTGCCAGCTTGTCGTGTCGCAGCAATATGAAGGACATTTTGTTTCTTTGCTCCAGTTATCACAGAAATGTCAGCTCTTTTGTAAATTAAAAACCGAATCGTGTCATCTCTCCCATGCAAAGCTGCTAAATGTATGGGATAGAAGCCATCACTTGCCATTTGGTTTACATCACATCCCAAATCCAGCATTCTATCCGCAACCGGGACTCGATTGTCTTTGATAGCATACCTGGTATTAATGTCCACAGTAAATGATACAGTTAGTTATTCATAAAAACTAGAAAATAACAGATAAGACTACACTATATAACTGACATTAATGGTGTCCACCCAGTTGCCTCATCCTTCAGGCCCTTTAACGGCAAAGTGTTCAAAGTCAGGCCAGCCTTAACTCGCTTTTCAAAATATCGAAGATGCCCATCGACTCCATACCAGTCTCCACTTTGACAAAGTTGCAAAAGTCTCATCCCTGCAGCACTATCACGAATTGCATCCTCTTTCATTTTCTCTTCAAATTTTTCTGGGTCCAAACCTTGAGCATACACGCCTATTTGTGCTTTTGGAGGCTTTGACGCATTTTCTTTTTGCCAGTCGTCCTCGGGATCATATTTTTCCTTGGGATCCCATCCAACTTTTGCGTGGTCTTCATCCTCCTTTTTACCACTTTCTTTTTTAACTTTCTCTTTTTCTTGCTTACGCTTTCTTTTTTCAGCAGCTTGGTAATCATATCGCTTTACTTGTTCTTTGTCTGCGTTACGTCTTCCTTCCCTACTATCTCCTCCAAATTCTTCATCATCTTTCCTATTTTCACCGCTACTTGCACCGCTTTCTCCTCCTCCTCTGGCAACACCAGGAACTTTTAATTTAGTTTCCGTTTTTGTCTTTCTGCTATCCGGACTAACCCTGGACCACTTTTCTCCTTCATCTTCTCTTGCCCCCTTTCCTCCTCCTCCTGCAACTTTTTGACTCCTTGAATATTTCTGTTGCTCTGTGGCTGCTTGTTGTGCCCTTCGACGGCCTTCAGCCCTCTCCTGCCTTACCGATGTACCTAATTTCTTCTCATTGTCACCTCTCCACTTTTCAACTTTCTCTTTAGAACTAGGCTCCTTATTTGATGATCGTTTCGGGGATTTGTCTCCAGCTGCTGCTCCTGCAACATAATCGTCTTCATCTTCTTCGTCTTGGTAGTCCCTACTTCTTTCTCTCGATGCTTTTCTTCCAATTTCTCTTTTTTGTCTCCTTTCCTTTGATCCACCACCACCTCCGACCCCTGGAGATTTACTTGGACTTTTACTGGGCAACCTTCCCATGCCTGTACTACTTAACGGTCTCCCAGGTTCTCGTTGCCATTTATCGGAATACTTTTCTTTCTCCTTTGGTTTTCCCTTCAAATCAGCTTCATATCGTCGGTGACTTCCTCCCGTAACTTCGTCCCCTCCTCTAACTGCATCCTCTCTTCCTCCTATAGCACCACCCCCTCCTCCTACTCCTCCTTTTCTGATGGTTCTTCCAGGCTTTTCTCTGCTTTTTCCTCGCTTTCTTTCCCCCGTGGCACTATATCTTTCTCGGTATCTTGCATACTCCTTCTTATCGTCACCACTAACAGCACCTTCTTTACCATCCTGCTCTTTTCTTTTTTCCTCCCGTTCCACATCCCCTTCTCCGCCAACAGTTTTTGATTTTTTGTAGGTTTTTCTTCGTTCTTTTTCCGCTTCTCCGCCTCCCTTTTTCATTGAATATCTCCTAAAGTCGGTAGCGGATCTTGACTCCCTAGAGCCAGCTTTACCATCTTTTTCTGATTCCCGCTCAGAGTCATCATCAAACTCAAGAGATTCTGTGATGAGTTGTCCGGTTCCATCGCTTTCGTCCGTTTCTAAACTCGCCGATGGTCCCAAAAGCTCAATACTTGAATCTCCAAACTCGCTGTTAGGACGCGTTCGTTTTTTCAATTTGGCCCCTTTCCTGCGTTCACCCCCTGGCACCGTATGCAATATTCCTGGAGGACCATAGTCAAAGGGATCCTCTCCCAAAGTGAGGTCCTCCTCATCGTCGTCACTGAATATTCCACCTCCAGATTTTCGTTTTCCTTTCCGTCTTCTTAGCTTTCTTTGATCTCGACGGGCCTTTTCGAGTTCTTTCTGTTCTTCAACGTAAACTTGTTCACTGAGATCAGCTAAAAAATTTGAACGGCCTGCTTCAATATAAAGCGATGATGGGATAGGGATTTTGGACTTGGGAATTTCCTTTGGTAGAGGTGGTGATTCCATGTTTTTTGAATGAATAAGTTTTGTTTTTAAAAATTAGAAGAGAAAGTGATTCATTCTCTGTCCTCCATCAAATCGGGAGTGAAACTGAAAGAAGAAGCTTTCACTTTTAGGAAGATTGGTCATCGCTGCATTATGCAGCAATAAAAAAATTTTATTCGGCTTGAATCATTACATTGGAAATTATGCTTGGAATTTGTGGGTTTACGACGTATTTATTTATTAGTCATCATTTATTTGTTAAGATATCGCAATTGGTTGCAAGCAACATATTCCTGAAATTCCATAACTTTCTCTAACAAGGAACACCAGTGGTGTAATAGTCGCATTACTATGATAGAAAAAATACTACATGTGATGAGAAAAAACAAAACTACAAAATAAACCAAAAACTTCCTTCCGGCGGAGGGCCGCCGGAAGCAAGTTTTTGGTTTATTTTGTAGTTTTG